>PVKC010007876.1:0-28996 GCA_004027635.1 Crocidura indochinensis | reverse complement strand
AGGCCACATACTGTATTTGTTCCCATTTTGTTTCTTCACTTCAAAATAAGATATATGCAGTGTGCATAGGAATTTGTTTGTAGTTTTTGTTTTTACTATAGTCCGGCCTCCAACGATCTGAGGACAGTGAACTGGCCCCCTGTTTAAAAGTCTGAGGACCCCTGCAATAAATAAATAAAATTTAAAAAAATTATTAAAACAAAACAAGGGCTTGGTTGGGTCAAATTTGAAATACAAATTAGAAAAAAAGAATATCTAAGACATAATCTAACTCTCAAGAAATTATAAGAATGTAAGATAGGGTTGGAGAGATAGCACAGCAGTAAGGCATTTGCCTTGCATGCGGAAGGATGTTGGTTCAAATTCCAGCATCCCATGTGGTCCCCTGAGCCTGCCGGCAGAGATTTCTGAGCATAGAGCCAGGAATAACCCCTGAGCATTACTGGGTGTGACCCAAAAACCAAAAACCAAAAAAAATATATATATATATATATAAGAAAGGGATATCTAATTCAATTATCTTATAATGATATTCAAATGCTAAAATTAATTAAAGGATATAGTATTACTCATTTTCTAGCCTCTAGATCAATACCTCATTAAAGTGACCAATGTGGTGGTGAACCTAAGGCAATAATTATGCTTGAATATTTCCATAAATTAAATTCCTTTTTATTCCATTCTGTATGTTCCTCCTAAGCGAAAGATAGTTTAGATATAAGTTAAATAGGATTAATAAGTTTGTAATGATACAGTACTAATTAATCTCTTTCATATGATTCTCTTAGAATCTTTTGAAAGCTTGCCCTAAAATGAAATGAATTCCATATGAACTTTTCCATCATTGTAAATAATGTTTCTACTCTCAATTTCAAATGGTTCTTGCGATTATAAAACTTCAGGCAATTAGAGCTTCCAGCAATTAAAACAATTTAATAAATTAGAATAATAAAATTTAGAGGGACCAGAGAGGTGGCGCTAGAGGTAAGGCATCTGCCTTGCAAGCGCTATCCTAGGACAGACTGCAGTTAGATCCCCTGGCGTCCCATATGGTCCCCCCAAGCCAGGAGCGATTTCTGAGTGCATAGCCAGGAGTAGCCCTTGAGCGTCAATGGGTGTGGCCCAAAAACAAAAAAATAAATAAATAAAATAAAATTTAGAATTTGAAGATAACTTCATTTATTGAATAAAATTTCCCACTAAATGTTCTATGTTCTATTTTTCTACACTCTGGGATTTTACAAATATAATATTTTCGGTGTCTTTCAAGACAACTCATTGTTAGACCACCTCTCATTGTCATTGTATATTTCCTTGTTTCTGATCAGCTCTGGGATGTTATAGAACACCAGGAAGTAACTTATAGAACACCAGGAAGTAACTTGTACTCTCTTTCACCTATATCTTTTCTAAAGTTTCAGATTTATTTGTTCCTTTGGTATAAGTTTTTAGAACTTATTTTATAAATTCTTTAATTTTCTTACCATTCTTGTGATTCATTCTATTTTTTTAGAATTCCTTTCAATACAAAGTGCCTCAAAAGTAGTGTTTTTACAAAAAATAAAAGTGTTTTACTGATATATGGAATGAAGATAAAATAACTGAGCTTCTAATTGCTTCGTGACATTTTTTTTTTTTTTTGGTTTTTGGGTCACACCCAGTGACGCTCAGGGGTTACTCTTGGCTATGCGCTCAGAAGTCGCCCCTGGCCTGGGGGACCATATGGGGCACGGGGGATCAAACCGCGGTCCGTCCAAGGCTAGCGCGGTAAGGCAGGTACCTTACCTTCAGCGCCACCACCCGGCCCCGCTTCGTGACATTAATAGCATCTGTGCCGCTACAATTTTATAAGCGAATTAGTCAGGTTCCTAGACTGAATTTACTGCAGCCTGAACATTCTGAATACACATAGATATGAAGTTGGATTTCAAGAAAATAATATGTACTTAGTATGAAGTATCAATAAATAAAATATTTATTAATATAGTATTAATATTATTGTACTATTTTTGTATACTAAGAAACCTCAATTAATATGATTATTGGATTCCATTTTACATTTTCTATCATTCATGTCATACTTTAAAGGCAGTAATAGATTGACTCATACAGTATATAATTCCACCTTCATGTCATTATGTCTTTTTTAACGCTCAGCACTATATTTCTTCAAATTATAAGTTTTTATAGACATTCCTTTTGTTACAAAACATTCAAACAAAGAAAGATGAGCTTATCTTGACCTCTGTTCATATAAGTAAAAATTATTTACTTTGATTTTAGTTTAAGTACAAACAAGGCTACCGCAAGCAGCTTGGCCACCATATTGGATTCCGGAGTGTGCAAGATGATCCAAAGCTTGTGTTGTCAATGAATGTGGCCAAAATGCAGAGTGAAAGAGAATATAAAAAGGACTTTGAGAAATGGAAAACCAAGTACACGAGCCCAGTGGACATGTTGGGAGTAGTGCTGGCCAAGAAATGTCAAGCCCTGGTCAGTGATGTGGATTATAAGAACTACCTGCATCAGTGGACATGCCTGCCTGACCAGAATGATGTTATTCAAGCTAAGAAAGTGTATGAGCTACAGAGTGAGGTAAGTTTCTATTAAATGTACTACTTATATGTTATTTTTACATTTTATATGATTAGAAACTTAGGCATACAGAGAAATTTTATAAAATAAATCTGTTTGCACATAGCTAGAACTATCTAGTCCCGCCTCCCAGTTAGAGGGGGAAATAAGGGAAGTGCCAAGACCAAACAAGTGTAAGACCACTAAGTTGTAAGCTAGGCACAGAGAAGACCACCTATTCTAGCAGCCCCAGGGGAGTGGGAGGAGGATATGGGAGGTAGGACAGGAACTGAGGTGTAGGGAGGACAATTTGGTGATGGGAATACCCCTGATTTTATGTTAATGTGTACCTAAAATATTATTGTCAACAATATGTAAGCCACTATGATCAAAAATAAAAATTATATTAAAAAAATAAATCTGTTTGGAATAAGTAGAGTCACTTTGAGTACAGAGTAAGTCCAGATGAAGACAAGACATTGACAACTTGTTTTGTATTTTTTACAGAATATGTATAAAGCTGATCTTGAATGGCTGAAAGGAATAGGATGGAGTCCTCTGGGTTCCTTGGAGGCAGAAAAGAATAAGAGGGCTTCAGAAATAATTAGTGACAAGAAATATCGTCAGCCTCCAGACAAAAACAAGTTCACCAGCATTCCTGACGCCATGGAAATTGTTCTGGCAAAAGCAAATGCCAAAAATATAAGTGGCGTAAGTAACTCATTAGAAACAAAATAATCTATAGTGCCTGATACCCAGTAGGTTCCCAATATAACTTGCTTAATACGTTTGAAAATTAATATAATATCATGCCATGCATAATGTTTTATATCTGGTTTCTTAATAATCAACAGTCCTATACTGGATCATGTGAAAATGGGTTATATCATTCAAAATTTACCTTTTGTTTAATTTATTATTTTATTTGTACATTAAAGGTATGAGAAAAATCACTGAAATTTTAATGAAAAATTGAATAATATTTTTTAAATATAAGTATATCAATAACCACAATTTTGTTGTTGGTGCAGTGTAAGAGGTACATATTCTGAATATATGGCATAATTGAAATGTGTTGAAGTTGTGTTTTTTACCAAGTAATGATATATTTTGCTTAGCTGAATCTAGATACATATGTAAGTCTCTCTCTATCTGATCTTCAACAAATTTAATCTCCAGCACCAATACCACTTAATACCACTTAATAGCACTTAATACCAATATTAAGTACTCAAAATTTATAAAACAAATTAGAAAATTTTTAAATAAATGTAAATGGATAATATTCATGGGGTCTTTGAAGGTTCTCTCTAGTATGCCATTTTGCACAATATTCTATGTTAGCTTTGATATAATATAAAGATCATAATCAGTTTATAGGAAGTAAGCCCTAGATAAATTATAGCTCTTCCCTTCCTAATTGATCCCTCACAACATCAGTGTTGACACATCTTCCTAGCATAGCACCCATACAGGACTGCTGACACAGATCCACCAAATTTCTACAAAGTCAACCAATATTAAAGACCAATAAAGCTATCTCAAATCAGACATAGTTGTTACTATTTTCTATAGTTTCCATAGGATAAAAAGGGACACATGCCATTGAAAAAAAATGGCCCAGTTTAGTGATTCCAAAATGGAGAATCTGACAGAGACATTGGCAACTTCTTTTGGTTGTCACAGCTTGAGGGTAGGATGTTACTGACATCTAGTATATAGAAATCAGGAATTCTGCCAGTCTTTCCAGATATATCAAAACAACCATCTATACCCCAACAAAAATACTCCCTTATATATGACACAACAATGCTTAGGTTTAGAAACTCTGATTTGGAGACAAAGCAATAGCACAGCAAGTAGGGTGCTTGCCTTGCATGTGGCCAATCAAAGTCTGATCTTAAGTATGATCCCCCAAGCACGCCAAGAGTAAAACCTGAGTGCAGAGCCAGGATAAACTCCTAGCACCTCTGATTGTGCCCCTTCCCCAAAGAAAATAAATTAAAAAAAGAAACTCTAAGTAAGAAATTTTACTTAATTGGAAGCATTAGTGCAGAATCAGGATATGGGAATGTCCTGTTTGCTTTTTTTTTCTTATTTTGGTATTGAAGTCTTAATCAGCTTCTCTGGGCTTAATGGGTCTGTAGAGAGAATGTTTAGGAAGAAAAACAATGCCAATACCACAACCATCACTTTGTATACCTCCAAAGGAAATAAGCAAGCCCAAAAATCCAATGAGTTTGAATTTTGCTATATGAAACTTGTTTAAGATTAACAGAAAAGTCACTAAACTAGTACAAGGAATAACTGAATTACTTCATATATATGCAGAGTATTTTTACTCAGATTGCTCAAATGGGTAACATTTAGCCACATATACTTTATTTTTCTTTTCCCTTCCTCTCTCCCTCTTTCTCATATATAGTATATAAAACATATATAACTTCATAGTGTTATTATGTCCATAAATAAGTCCCCTCATTACATATTTCCTAAAAAATAAACTAACCAAACTAACAAATTATTCTCTAACAATCACAATACAAGATTTAAAATTAGAAAATAACTGTTGGCACAATTCTAGTCTATAGAATGTATCCAGTTTCATTACCAATGACACCCCTTCTTTTTCATTCCAGGATTCAAGCCAAGATCTACATTGAATATATTTGTTATATCTAGTCATATTTAAACTGGAATGTCCTTCACTATTTCTTTATCATGCAAGATTTTTACATTTGTGAAGAGTATATAGATCAATTATTTTATAGGAAATCATTTAATATGTTTGTTTGATGTTTCCCAGAGTGATGGGATTCAGGACTTGCACCCTTTTCATATGTTATATGCCATTATGGGAGATGGTACAAATTTATTCTATTACTAGAAATTTCAACATTCAACATTTGGTTAAAATAGTGTCACCATGTTTCTCCACCATCAGTTTTCTGATGTTTAAAGTTGTGTTTTTTTTTACCAAGTAATGATGTATTTTGATTAGCTGAATATAGATACATATGTAAGTCTCTCTATATATATCTGATCTTCAACATATTTAACTCCTACTTTGCACAAATTAGTGATATTTTAGGGGGATGTTTGAGATGTTTGGGTCATACTCAGTGGTGCTCAGAAGTTACTCCTGATGCTTCATTCAAGAATTCCTGTTGGCAGTGTTTAGAGAGCCATCTAGGATGCCAGAGCTCGTATTTGGGTTGGTTGCATTCAAGACAGGTACTTTACAGTCTCTCTGGCCCTAGTGAAGTTGTTTTTTGGATTCCCTTGTCTTATGTTGAAGAAAGACATATAAGAGTTTTAATAAATTCTCATACAAGAGACTGGAGCAATAGTACAAAGAATAGGCTGTTTAATTTGGCATGTGGCTATCAAAGTTCAATTCAGTGCATCCCATAGGATCCTCTAGTAACTGCCAAGATTAATCCCTGAGAGCAGATCCAGGAGTAATTCTAGAGCACAGAGTCAGAAATAACCTCTGAACACTTCAGGGTATGAAGCCCAAACCAAAAATAAATTCTCTTACAAATTTCTTTTTCTGTGAAACAAAATTTTATTTAGTTTAAAATTCTTTTACTAAAACACCACAATTAACAATGCTGTTAATGATTATGTTTTAGGGATACAGAGTCACTACACCACACCTGAGACAAGAGTGCAAATACTCATCTATCACTGTTGCTAGTTCCTTCTTGTCCCTCCATTGAATCTCTAGTAATAGGCTTAGTTTTGGAGACAGAATCTCAGGATCACATTCAATGTTGTTTGCCCTTTCTTATTCTTTTTGATACTGCACATATGAGTGAAATCACTCACTTTTTATCCTTTTCCATATGATTCATTTCAATTTCCAGTTCTATACAAGTAGCATCAAAATGCAAGATTTTAACTTTTCCCATAGCTGGATAGTAATATTCCATAGTGAATATATAGGCCATCATTTTTTTATTCACTCATCTATTTCATATGAATTTGTTTTGGGAATCCTAATCTTCACTTCCAGTATTTATGGGATGTAATTAATAATAAGTTACATAGAAAGATAAACTTAATAATCTTGAAATGTATCTTAAATGCCATATTTTGAAAAAGTGAGAACTTTCTTCCAATTAAGCACACAAAGAGGATCTTAACAAAAGAGAACCGTAGTCCTTTTTATAATATTGATAAATACTCAAATTACTTGTTTTGACTTTTTTATTTTTGGCTTTGTTGAGCTTTGCAGGGCTTAGGGTCTTGGAATAACTAGTTCTATGCTCAGTGATCACTTTTGGTGACCCTCTGGGTCCATATGACATGCCAGATCCAACCTGGATCAACATGCAAGACAAGTGCATTATTAACTCTACTATTTCTCTGCCCCCCGCCCCGTATTGATTTTTTTTTTAGGAATTGACTATTTTAACTTTGAGTAGATTATTCATAATTGATATTTTGAAAGGTAATATGTCCTAGATAAGTCAATGTTTTCTACTTAGATTACCAACTATCATGCTTAGTTCAGAATCAGTTGCTAATTCTGTTTGCAGTATATGATTTACTAATCTAAAACAATCACAGAATTACTCTTGTTTCTCATTTTAGAGACTTTATAGAGAAGCTTGGGACAAAGACAAGACTCAAATTCACATCATGCCTGATACACCTGACATCATTCTGGCTAAAGCAAACTTAGTCAATACAAGTGATGTAAGTTTCCAAATCTGGCATCTTTTCAAGATCATTTTCGTTACTGCCAAATCAATGAATTTATTTGAAAATTATGTTGAATATCTATCATAAATGATGTTTGACATAGATGTCCATTCAAATGTGATTTTAATCTTAAATATCAAAATATTAATATTCTCAGGGAAAGTTGGGTGTCTATGTTATTAGTTGCTTTTAATTATTGCTGCTTGTTCATTATTATTGATAGGTATAAATTCTGAAAAAAAGTTCTGCTAGATGATCTCATTACTTTGTGAATTCCACCAAATGTAGTTATACAAACTACTATACTAGATAAATAGCCTACTTAATGCCCGAGCTATCCTGTTGGTACCACCATCTTGTATATGGGTTTTTGCTGATGTAAATACTATTAAAAATTTCATGACTATATAATAGTTTTACTGCTTTTTGTGAGACTAGAAAGGGTGACCATCAGTACAGAGTCTGCCATGCCTATTTAATATAACTTTTGACATACATGAAATTTGGAATGAATGAGCATAGAAAACTCACAGAGAGGAATTTAATTTTTAATTTACCATTATAACACAATTTCCTAACATTTATATATATGAAAACTCAATGTCCAAAGACAAACTTAAAATTTTAATGAAAGAAGTAAAAAAAAATGAATGAAAAACTTTAATATATTGCAATAATGTCACAAAGGACTAAACAATAAGTACAAGTCCAAGATCAAGAGAGACACATTTTACTCTTATTTCTGAATAAAGTGAATTAAATTACATTTTAATAATTTAATTATGTAAAAATTTGAATTTAAATTATTTAAATGTGTCATTTAAATTTTTTTCAAAAGATGTTAAATTTTCCAAACTGAAAAAACTTTGCTTTTAGGTTTTCCTTTGGACAACTACTGTGTTATTCTGAAATAGACTCTTATACAATACGTTATTTTATGGAAATGACAACCCATTAGGCATGATTTTTCCCTACCGTGGGTGTTTACATAGAAATACTTCTTTAAAAAACCTCTAATTGAAATTAGTCAGTACATTGAAACATCCAAATGATATTTCATTTTATTTTTCTATCAGTTTACTTCCAACATATTCTTGTGAATATTTTAGAAGAGCTGACATTTCTTTCTGTTCCTTGAGATAACTGCAGAACTGTAAAGTTTAAATCAAGCTAATCAACTATTGGTGGCATTATCTTCCATTGCATTTGCATAGTCTAGAGCACAGATACTATTCTTATGGATTCTTAAAATATTTATTATATTATTATATTATATTATATTATATTATATTATATTATATTACATTACATTACATTGCATTATATTATATTATATTATGTTATGTCATGTCATGTCATGTCATGTCATGTCATGTCATATTATATTATATCATATCATATCATATTATATTATATTATATTTACTATGTTATTATTGTTTAGGGGAAATAGTTTTATTCAGCAATTTTCTTTTCTTAATAGAAAATCTACAGATTGGGTTATGAGGAACTGAAGAAAAAAGGTTATGATCTTCCCCTTGATGCAATATCCATCAAATCAGCAAAAGCATCCCGAGAAATTGCCAGTGAAGTAAGTGTTTATCCCTGTTGATATTAATCTCAATAAAATTTATCACTGCAAAGGTATCTCCATATAACCTTAATTTGATCAGAATCTTCCAAGGAGTCAAAAAGTAAGAAAATGACCCGAGTTACATTGTGAACTAAGGAGAAAAACTTAAGGATAAATTTCTTATGTATGGAATTTGTAGCTGGCTTTAGCCTATAATCTTTCCAATCAAAGAAAAGTCTTAAATATGTGACTCCCTGTGACTAGTAAAATACCTGAAGTTAATATGTTTTGCCATTTGCTTTAAAGATGGATACTGAGTGAATATTGAAAGTAATAAGACTTGTTTTTCCTTTTCTTTAGTACAAATACAAGGAAGGCTTTCGCAAACAACTTGGCCATCACATTGGGGCCAGGGACATTAAGGATGACCCCAAGATGATGTGGTCCATTCATGTGGCCAAGATCCAGAGTGACAGAGAGTACAAAAAGGACTTTGAGAAGTGGAAGACCAAGTATTCCAGCCCTGTGGATATGCTGGGGGTGGTGTTGGCCAAGAAGTGCCAGACCTTGGTCAGTGATGCAGACTACAGGAATTACCTGCACCAGTGGACATGCCTGCCTGACCAGAATGATGTCATTCATGCTCGACAGGCCTATGACCTGCAGAGCGATGTGAGTATGATTTGCTTTGTCCAAAAAAAAAAAAATCCCAAAACAACCCAACATCCTTTTTCTAAATATCAGAATTCTTTTATAATAAAAGGAATAAGCTTATACAGCTGAGTTTTACTGGACAAATTCCCCCCACTCTATCCATCACCTAACTATCTGGAAGCACCATTATGCCACCAGATAAAAGCAGTAAAACCCTCCTTGTTTTGATAAAAAACTCTAGATGGGTTGTTCTAGATGAATTGGATTATTTTTCTATGGCCTGTTATTTAGAATGTTTTAAGTATGCTTCTAATCTGAATGTTTTAATTTTCTGAGACTCAAGCATTATATATATTATAATATACCATTTTTCTTTCTTTAGGAATATATCATTATGCTTACACTTTTTTTTCAATTTTTTTGGATCACATTCTGCAGCACTCAGGGGTTACTCCTGCCTCTGCACTCAGAAATCACTACTGGCAGGCATGGGAGATCATATGGGATGCTGGGATTCGAACCACCGTCCATCCTGGACGTGTAAGGCAAATGCACTACTGCTGTGCTATCTCTCTGGCCCTATGCTAACACTTTTTGGTTTGTCATTTGCTATTTCAGAATTTGTACAAGGCTGACCTTCAGTGGCTAAAAGGCATTGGCTGGATACCTACTGGCTCGCTGGAGGCTGAGAAAAATAAAAGAGCTACCGAGATTTTGAGTGACCATATTTACCGTCAGCACCCAAATAAATTAAAGTTTTCCAGCCTTATGGACTCAATGCCAATGGTTTTGGCAAAGAGCAATGCTATTACCATGAACCATGTAAGTATTTTTCTTTTTACATTTTGTTTTAGTTAGTCTTTTCTTAAGAAATATATTAGAGGTTGTACAGATGTATGCAAACACTGACATATATTTCTATACAAGAAAATCGTATTTAATATTTGGAGAGAATGTGGTTCAGACCTCTGGGTTATCATGACTCTTCAGGCAGTCTTCAGGAGACCATATATATGTGGTCTGTCTGGTCCTTTGGGGACCCACAGTCATACATGGAGATATCTGGTGCTTTTGACTCACAGAATGAGTCAATGCTAAGGCCTAATGAGGCTGTACTGCTCAGATCCAGTCATGCTGACTACTTCAGGGTCTATACCTATTAGTGCTGGGATGGAAACATGCAGCACCATTGAACTCATGTTCAATGTTCCAGTGAATGTGCTTCTGACGAGGAGCTACCTCCTTAACCTCCCTACTTCATTCTTTTACGTTGTATTTAAATGTCCTCAAGTGTTATGCTTCTTATGTTTTGACTTAGACTTAAATGCATAACAATTACTAACTCAGAACAGTTTATTTACTCTAAGAACCAAACAATTCATTCCTGGCTAATACAGTCATGTCCTTTTCTGTTCGCTTTAGCGCCTCTATACAGAAGCTTGGGATAAAGATAAAACCACTGTCCACATCATGCCAGACACCCCTGAAGTTTTACTTGCTAAACAAAACAAGATAAATTACAGTGAGGTAAGCAATATATTAATGGTACATGAATAATTCCCTTTCTCTACCCTTTATAAATCAAATTTATGATGATTTTTGTCTATTTCAGAAACTTTATAAACTTGGGTTGGAAGAAGCCAGGAAGAAAGGCTATGACATGAGGTTAGATTCCATTCCCATCAGGGCTGCCAAGGCTTCCAGGGACATTGCTAGTGAAGTAAGTACATCTCTAAGATTCTTCCTCCAGTGTGGCTCAAAATATTTATTCTTTCTTTTGAAAATTGAGTAAGGCAAATAAGCAATAAGTTTTTTCAGCAAATATCTTAGAATAATTAAAATTCCTCAGCACAAAGGCTAAATTCTAACTTGTGCTTGAATTCATAGCAATATGCAATTCAAATGCCATACGTTTCCTACCAAAACCACTGGACTGTAGTTCAGACACATTTTGACTTTTCCATATCATGTTTCTTTTTTTATTGGCTTCTTTATTTTAAAATAATTTTTATTGAGACCAATATGTATTCCAAGTATTTCACCATTAAATTTAAGGCACATACTGACTAGTAAATTAGGGCAATTCCTATCACCAGTGTTCCTATCACCACCACTATTCCCAGCATGTATCCCTATATCTCACCCTTAGCCCCTTGAACTGCTAGTGTAACCAATCCTTTTTGTGATTAGCTTGTTGTAGTTTGGGTTCCTTGATTCTATTTTAGTTGACTTTGGGTTGGGTATTTATGTATGATCATTTTTTTTTATTTCCACTCAATACTCATGATAATGTTTTGCTCTGGCACCATTCGCTTTTTTTTTCTCAATTATTAGGAAGCCATAGAAATATGAGGCAGAACAAGATGATTTGTGTTATACAGTTCTGGGAAAGAAGAGGAGAAAGGAAGGAGGGAAGGAGGAAGGGAGGGAGGGAAGGAAGGAAAGAAGGAAGGAAAAGGAAGGAAGGGAGGGAGGGAGGAAGGAAGGAAGGAAGGAAAGAAGGAAGGAAGGAAAAGAAAGGAAAGAGCCCCTGCCTAGAAACTATAAAAATAAATTTAAAAGAAGAAGAAAGAAAGAAAGAAAGAAAGAGAAAGAAAGAAAGAAAGAAGAAAGAAAGAAAGAAAGAAAGAAAGAAAGAAAGAAAGAAAGAAAGAAAGAAAGAAAGAAAGAAAGAAAGAAAAGAAAGAAAAAGAAAGGAAGGAAAGAAAGAAAGGAAGAAAGAAGAAAGAAAGAAAAGCAAGAAAGAAAAAGAAAGAAAGGGGTGCAATGTGGAAAGGTTTTTTTTTTTACATGAGTATGCATGTTTTTTGGCGTAAGTACAGTAAATATTGGGTAAATTAGAATGGAGATTCCCTTGGCCTAAGAGATACAAGATGTCTCTACCCTTGATGCATACTGTCATGAGACCAGCTACAGGCTGCAGATATGTTAACTGTCAAACCTTTCTTTATGGTTTATAGGGCAATATTCTGCTCAGTCGTGGTCGTCAAAGTCAGTCCTCCGTAATTTAGAGATCTTGGTTTTTGCACAGATCCTAAGACAAAATCTAGGATAGAGTCTTTCTTTATGGTCCCAGGAAAAAAATCTTCTCAGTGGCAGTTGTTTAAGTCCGTCTCCTATAATTAGTGATCTTGGTTATTACAAAGATTCTAGGACGAATCACCGCTAGGTGATGATATTTCTTCTCAGGGTTATGTCTTTGTCTCTGAAGACAATTGTTTCAATAGATATTAATTTTCTTTCAAAGATAGATTTGCCCACATTTTAATCATGTCCCCATTTTTTGTGTATAAGTTAAAGAAGTTTCCTCCATTTTTAAAATATCAGAAGTGGATATCATAATTTAAGAATAAATGATCCATAATCCAGGTGTATTAAAAGTATTGATACATATTAAAATTTATTTCTGTTAAATATCATTTGTTTTCGATTTTTGGGTCACACCTGGCAGTCCTCAGGGGTTACTCCTGGCTCTATGCTCAGAAATCGCCCCTGATAGGCACAGGGGACCATATGGGATGCCGGGATTCGAACCACCGTCCTACTGCATGAAAGGCAAACGCCTTACCTCCATGCTATCTCTCTGGCCTAAATATCATTTTTAAGAATAATAATACAGAGAAAGGTTTCACTAATAATGGAAAAAGCAATCAATATACAATATGATTGCTAATTTTTTTCTCATGCATGTATGCATGCATACATACACATACCAAAATGCACATCACATACCAGTATAAATAATGGTTATCACAAATAGCAGAAACATTTATTTTATATGAAATTTTATACAAATAGAGGATTCAATTTTTTAAAAGATTCTAAGGTGCATGTATTTTAATTTTACATATTTATGAAAATCTTTCTATTTTATGTAAATAGGAAAGTTTGGGATTTGGGGTTGCTTTTTACTTACCAAAAGAATTTAAAATATTTGACTAGCAGTCCTTTTTTCTTTTAGTTCAAGTACAAAGAAGGTTATCGGAAGCAACTTGGCCACCATATTGGAGCTCGAGCAATACATGATGATCCCAAGATGATGTGGTCCATTCATGTGGCCAAGATCCAGAGTGACAGAGAGTACAAAAAGGACTTTGAGAAGTGGAAGACCAAGTACTCCAGCCCTGTGGACATGCTGGGGGTGGTGTTGGCCAAGAAGTGCCAGACCTTGGTCAGTGATGCAGACTACAGGAATTACCTGCACCAGTGGACATGCCTGCCTGACCAGAATGATGTCATTCATGCTCGACAGGCCTATGACCTCCAGAGCGATGTAAGTAGCCAAAAATCATAATGCTGTGCTAATGTGACATTTTACTAAATTAATAACACTTGGGTAATACAACAGTAGTTGACACAAAATTCATCTGTCCCAAATATCTTCCCTTGAGTGTTAACCCTTTAATCCCAGGCCGTAAATGATATATTGTCTGATTCCCTACCTACCTATCAAACTAGACGGTTTCCCTACTGTTCAGAATTGTGTATTCCTATAAAATCTCTCTTTAGTATAAAGACACAATTACTGCTATTTTACAAGGATAACACTAAGACCCTTAAAATAACCTACCAATTTATATTTAATATTGCCTAACCCTAAGATAACTAGCATACAAGTAAAGCTGAACTGATAGGATATCCAGCCATGCAGCTGGCTGTAAGCAATCACAACAGGAAGTTGGCAGTCTCAGCCTCAATGCTGGGTTGTGCACCACCTCCACCAAATGTTTTCTGAGTACAGATGTTGAACACTGGCTTCATTTTTCCACTTTTGTCATTAAAAAAAGGAGTGTCTTCTTTGGATTTTTTTGTTGTTGTTGTTGTTTAGCCAAAATAAATACTAAAGTACATCTTTTTACATAAAACATGATGAGCTGATGTGAACTTCTGAAAAATGGGCTGGCTTTAATTTTTAGAGTGATTTTACTTTATTATATATTCTTTAGATGCATGTGCTTTTACTGGCCAAGGATAAATATTTATTGACTTTAGTCTTGAAAATAATTAATTTTTTTAAAAATTAATTGACTCACTGTGAGACATAAAATTGCTCATGATTGAATTTCAATCATATAATATTCCAAAACTCCATCCTTTCACCAATGTACATTTCTTGACACAATGTCCCCAGTTTCCTTCATTCCCCACAACTTGCCTTTATGTCAGAAATCTCTCTGTCCCCCTCTTGTCCTACTGTTACTGAAAGAGTATCATAGTATCTCTTTACCTTTTTCATCACTTGTTTTTATCCAGAGCTGGAAATACCTTTTGTTCTGGACATATGAAATAAAATAAATGTGATTTTGCAGTGTATTCAGTACATCATCAAAAAAATTTTTGGGATTTAATAGTTATTCTGTGAAAACAAAAAAAAAATAGCACATAGCAGTAGCAATGTAATGCAGCAATGTCCTCATATTAGTGAAGGAAAAGATTTTTTGTAAAGAAAAAAACTAAATTAGGAATTAAATTGTAAACCTCATAAGAAATGTTGAATTCTAAAGTCCTTTCTTTGAATATATGCAAATAAATAGATAACTAGTTTTAAAAAAATATTTACTGATTTATTTTTTGTTCACAGAACATGTATAAGGCAGATCTCCAGTGGATGAGAGGCATAGGCTGGGTTCCTATTGGTTCATTGGATGTGGAAAAATGCAAGCGGGCAACTGAAATTTTAAGTGATAAAATTTATCGCCAACCTCCAGACAAGCTTAAATTTACTGCTGTGACTGATTCTCTGGAACAAGTGTTAGCCAAGAATAATGCTATTACCATGAACAAGGTGAGGCTACAAAATTTAGAGAACCAAGCTAAGATTGGTAAAGCTGAATTGGAGTAAAAGAAGCATAATTAACAGAGAAAAAAAGGCATATCTATCTATTTCATCTATCTATATTACTATTTAGTAATTCCTTATGTTTGTTATAAAATGGCCTATTTTACATAAAATTTATTTATGTACAAAATATGCTTAATTTCTTTTTGTTTGTTTTGTTTTGTTTTCTACTGGAGATTAGAATCTAGGACTCTTACATGCAAAGCACGTGCTCCTGAATTACATCCTGATTCACCCCTCAATTCCTTTAAATTGTTAACATACATTTAAGGGGCCAGAGAGATAGCATAGATGCAGGGCGTTTGCCTTGCTTCCAGAAGGACGGTGATGTGGTCCCCAGAGCCTTCCAGGAGTGATTTCTGAGCAAAGAGCCAGAAGTAACCCCAGAGCACTGCCGGGTGTGACCTAAAAAACAAACAAACAAACAAACAAACATACATACATTTAAGACTTTTCAAAAACACTTATATGATCTGTTCTGTTATGAAATGTTTACTGAAAGAAGCTATTAAATACATAGTATATAAAATACTATTCTTAAAATCTTTGGTTATAATATTTCCCATGATGACACTATATTTTCTTTTGTAGCGCTTATACACAGAAGCCTGGGACAAAGACAAGACCCAGATCCACATCATGCCAGACACACCAGAAATTATGTTGGCAAGAATGAACAAAATCAACTATAGTGAGGTAAGAGAAGATATGTTATCATCATATGTTTTTTTCCTAAATCTTCTCTGAAATATTTGATTAAAAAAGTTTGATTATAGCACTGTTACTTACTAAGTTATTTTTCATAGTTGAGTTTTAGACATACAATGTTCCAACACCAATCCCAACACTACTATCATCTTCCCTTCACCAATGACTCCACGTTTCTTCTCATACCTTTTCCTTTCAACCTCCTATTTTGATAGGCTACCTTTTAAAATTTGGTTGATAAAGTTTGGGTTTCATGATTTCAATGTTGTTGACTCTATGGTTTGGAAATTTAGTTCTTATTACCCCAATATACCTGAATCCTTTTGATCCCTGTCCTCTGATATTTCACATATGTTCTTCCACCCTCTTATCCATTTGTTTCCTTCTCCTCACTTTGGGACCAAGAGTGATTTTAGGCAATCTCCTTTAAACTATTGCATTCCCTCATGCAGTTATTCTAAATGTCTCATACAAGCAATATACTGTATTTACCTTTCCTTTTCTGACTAACTTCATTTAACATGATATATTTCAGTTCCATCCATGTTGCACGAAATTGGATGATTTTATCATTCCTTATAGCTATGTATTATTTCATTGTATATATGAATATGTGCATATATGCATGTATGTATGTATATGCAGCCACATCTTCATGATCCACACATCTATTGTTGGATATCTAAGTTGATTCCAAATCTTAGCTATTGTACTGAGTGCTGCAATGAATAGTGGTGTGCATATGTCCTTTTTAACTAATGGTTTTCTGTCCTAGGGATAGGTAGCCAAAAATGGAATTGCTGGGTCATATAGTAGTTAGATTCTGCATTCACACAACTCCCTTTCCTGTTACTACCATCTCAGTCTCTCAAAATCTAACTCGTCTGGCAAGATATAATGCAAAGGATATCCTTGGTTGGAATTTTGCTGATACTCAATTCAAAATAAATTCTTGATAATAAATTATCATTGCTGGAGGAATTTATGAAAAAATCAGCTTTGAGTACCTCTTGCAGTTTAGCTTTGGTAGTTTGTTCCATAGGCTGTCCATACTTCTCCGAGAAACCTTAAATACAGGGAAAAACACATTCATCTTTGATCGCCAAACACTCAGCACCATCAGTACCAAATAAAGACTGAACTAGTTTTCAGAATTAACAGCTAAAGTATTTTCTTCTATTCCCATCTTCTACTTTAGGCTCATGAATGTCAGCTCAAACTCTCCATATTATTTTAAACCTATTCACTGCTTTAATTAAAAAAACTTAAAATAGGGGCCCGGGAGATAGCATGGAGGTAAGGCGTTTGCCTTTCATGCAAAAGGTCATCGGTTCGAATCCCGGTGCCCCATATGGTCCCCCGTGCCTGCCAGGAGCAATTTCTGAGCATGGAGCCAGGAGTAACCCCTGAGCACTGCCGGGTGTGACCCCCCCAAAAAAAAAACCAAAAAAAAAAAACTTAAAATAATATATATATTATTGCTATATAGTTAATTTAAGTTTTCTTTCCTATAAAGAAAAATGCAATATCCTATTTTTTCATTTTCCAGCCTATTTAATATCAACCAAAAATGTAGAACATTTTGAACTCTAAAAAGTAAGACTTTTAGGGGCTAAAAAGATACCTCAAGTGATAAAATTAACTTGACATTGCATGGCCCCGTAAGCATTGCCCAGTATTGCCCTGTTTTTGTTTGATTTGCTTTGATTTGGGGATCTTACCTAGCAATGATCAAAGATTAATCATAGCTCTGTGATTTGAAATCATGCCTGGTGGGCTCAAGGAACAACATGCAATGTCAGGGACCCAACGAAAGTAATCTGCATCCAAGGCAATTGCCCTACTCTCTGTACTATTGCTCCAGCTCATCTATTACTTATTTATTTAAAGTAAGACCCTATTTTTTTATTTTATTGTAACTATTGTGATCTACAGAGTCCTTCATAGTACATTTCAGATATATAATGATTCAGGGCCCTTCCAACCACCAGTGTTAACCTCCCTCCATTAAATGACCCAGAGTGCATATTATCCCACCACCCTTTGCCCCGTGGCTCGGCAGTGTAATAGCCCTCTTTGAGTTTCTATTGTTAAAGATTAGGTCCCTTGATTTTATTATCACTGACTTCATTGGATATTTATTATGTCCTTATTTATTTCCCTGCCAATTCATCTGAGACAACTTGGTTCCTGGCCCCCAGCATTTCTTTATTTCTTTTCTCTTAGTTTTATAGAAAAATGAGGGAATATGTGGTAAAATAAAAGAATCCATGTCCCAAGGGTCTATGAAAAAGGCAGGAGCCCTGATTTAAAAAATAAAAGATAAAAAATGCAATAAATAATTTAAAAACGTCTGTGTGTGGCATATTTTTTTGTTTTTGTTTTGCTTTGCAGAGACTCAGCAAAATCTGGGGAAAATAGAAAGGAAAAACTTTGGAGACCTTACTCATGAAACAGCCTGGCATAAGACCAACTACAGGCTCCAGGCATACTGACTTGTCTAACCCCAAAGTCTTTCTCTGTAATCCCAGTTAAAGCTCTTCATAATCATAGTTGTTGTTGTCATGTTTCTATAATTAGAGATCCTGTTTTCTGTACAGATCCTATGTCAAAGTCAGGGTGAAACTTAGCATTTCCTGGTTTTATCTCACCATTAACTGCCAATGCAGAGAGCCCTCCCTGCCCTAAAAGCGGGTTGTTGCTATTACCGAGTAGTCAGGGTGTCATATAAACCCACTCTGGAGCAAGTAGATGCCAGGGCAACATTAGGGTCTTCCCTGGCAGAAGACACATTTATGGTTCTGGTGTAGAAAATCATGCTGGTTCCATATATGGGATCCAAGGATCAGGGTTGTATGGCCTATGTCCAATCTTCTGAAGCTTAAGCCAAGCCACTATGACAAGTGTTCAGGGTGTAAAGCCCCACTGCAATATAAAATTTATGTATTTCTATCTCTATTAGATAAGAACTTCTTTTTTTTGTTTGTTTTTTGTTTTTGGGCCACACCCAGTGACGCTCAGGGGTTACTCCTGGCTATGCGCTCAGAAGTTGCTCCTGGCTTGGGGGATCATATGGGAAACTGGGGGATCGAACCACAGTCCGTCCTAGGCTAGCGCAGGCAAGGCAGGCACCTTACCTCCAGCGCCACCGCCCAGCCCCCAGAGAAGAACTTCTTTTCACACATAAAATTTCTCCTATTTAATGTGTCTATGCAAAAGGAACAATACTACATGGTACTACTGGTGCATATGTCAGTAAAAATAATAAGCTAAACAATTCCAATAACCTGATTCTAACATGAACTCAGAACTCTAGAGAAACTTATTTGTTAGAATTCCTACTAAATAGGCCCAAAAAAGGAATGGGGGAAAACTACATAAGAAGATAGACAATAATAATTATACCTATTAAGAAAATACATCTAAAGAAATATTCAAAAGAGATTATATATGTCCCCTTTAAGTCTTTTGAAATAGATGGAGGGAGGGGATAAAATCCAGAGCACAGCTTCAGCCTGTGATATGGTCTTGTGGATTCTGAGAAGTGGCTCCCAGCAGTCATCTAACAGGAAATGTCCTCGAGCTGGTGCTTCATAGAAACTGAATCTGGTAGCAAACTATAGTCCACAGCAAGGAGAGGTGGGGGAAAGGGTCACCTAGAGCAAATCAGCAACAACGGTAGTGGCAGCTTCTTCTCGGGATGAGTTAAGGCAGAATGGGAGTCTATTTTTCACTTTGGGAGCTGGTTGGCAGCTGGCTAGGGTGGAAGGAATATCCACTTCCTGAGGAGTTAAGAACTGAGGGTAAAAGGGTTAAATGGAGGATCGGAGCTGAGAGAGTGATCTCAGTAAAAACTCTTCATAATCATGATTACTGCTGTCATGTTTCTATAGTTAGAGATTTTGAGAGAGCTGCGAGAGTGAAGGGCTAGAAAAAAATTGACTTCCTGATCAGATTGTGTATTCTTAAAGCAATCATAATTTTCAAGTCTAGAAAACTTAAGTGATATGGTAAATGAGCACTAAAAGAGGAGTCTACACTATGAATGGTCTAGAGGAGACCCTAATGTTTTTGTTTTGTTTGGTTTGGTTTTGGTTTTTGGGTCACACCTGGCAGCACTCAGGGGTTCTTCATGGCTCTATGCTCAGAAATCGCTCCTAGCAGGCTCAGGGGACCATATGGAATGTCAGAATTCGAACCACAGTCCTTGCCTTGCCTTCATGCTATCTCTCTGGCCCCATAGACCCTAATATTTTTAAAGTAAAATTGTTATATCTATGTAAACTTTATCTTATTATTTCAGTCCCCTGTCAGGTTTTAGATATGAATGATAATATCTATCTGTTTTCCACAGGGTTTTTTGATAGAGGGGCAGGGTTGGGTCACTTCTAAAAGTGCTTAGAAACTGTTGTAGCTCTCTGTACCAAAGTGACTTTGGGTGGTGCTTATGGGATCATGTGTGGTGCAGGACATTCTAATTGGGGTCACTTGCATGTAAGACAATAATCTTACCTCCAGTTTTATCTTTCTGGATCTCCTACTAAATTTTATAGTACTTTGTGGCACATTTTAGAATGTAATATGACTTATTTAATTTTACTGTTGCTAAACATTAGAATATTATTTTTTAGTTTCTAGCATTTTAAAAATGCCATGTGTCATTTGATAATCTCCAAATTTTAGCTTCCAAGACTTTTGTTTCAATTCAAATTCTCTCTCCACAGAGTCTGTATAAACTCGCCAATGAAGAGGCAAAGAAGAAAGGTTATGACCTGAGAAGTGATGCTATTCCCATTGTAGCTGCGAAGGCTTCCCGGGACATTGCCAGTGACGTGAGTTGTTAACTTCACTCTGAATGTATGATCACGGTTAAATTGTTCTTCTGACCACAATGATTACACACCTTCTAGATTCTCGCAGGGGTAACACACTTCAGTTGCAGTGCTCTGTACTGAATATTAGACATTCTGGCATGAGAGTTCTGATATTGAAGAATATCATAATTGCTGCCTTTTATATTAGAATATTTTGCTCTGAGTTTATTTATCTCAGACTTTCCCCACAAATGAATTTTTCCCCAATATCAGTAAGTAATTAAACCAGGAACCAAGAAATTTGGAGGACCCTGTGTTAATATATTATTATTCTATTTTGTGTGTTGCTTGAGAAACTTATCTAAAATCAAACTCTTTCTGGGTATGAAGTTAAAATTTAAACTACCCCATTTTCTCCAAAGTATACCAAACTACATCCTGCTCATTCACCTACACTTATCCAGCTTTCTCAAAACTACAAGTTCATATTTTAACATTGGCTTTTATTTCGAGACGAAGTCAATGGCTATGGATTAATAAAAACATTGTTTACTTTGTATGACTGGACCACATAATTTTATTAGGATTATGGTTTTAAAAGTTTGTTTGTTTAATAATGCTTTACTGGTGTCATTGGTTTTCAATGACACCATACTGAATGTATGATTGCATTATGAAATAATAAATTTTCCGGTGGCAACTTAAGGTAGCCCTTAACCTAGACTACTTCCTCTTGAAGACACTAACTTAAATATCAAACATACCAAGTACTTAACTTTTTGACATGTGTTTGACATGTAAAAACTTCTTTGCACCATAAAAACTAAGTTCCCAGTTTATATGTCCTGCCCCCTCACTTCTATGGATGTTTTCTCCCCACTGTGTATACTTCTGCCTCTATAGAACTCCAAAGGTAAATTAGGTGCTGCAAACAATTATGTGGCTTATATATAATATATAATATAATATATATAATATATATTGTACCACCTCTGTAAGTTTTAAGGTAAATAGTCCTGCTTTAGCTAATGCCATTTAAAGAAGTTAGCAAGCAATTTTGATGTAAGAAAATACTTTTCTATAGATTTGTGGCTGCTGATAAAAGCTTATAATGAAAATATTTGACTTGTGTATTGTTTTCTCAGTACAAATACAAAGATGGTTACCGCAAGCAGCTTGGCCATCACATTGGGGCCAGGGACATTAAGGATGACCCCAAGATGATGTGGTCCATTCATGTGGCCAAGATCCAGAGTGACAGAGAGTACAAAAAGGACTTTGAGAAGTGGAAGACCAAGTATTCCAGCCCTGTGGACATGCTGGGGGTGGTGTTGGCCAAGAAGTGCCAGACCTTGGTCAGTGATGCAGACTACAGGAATTACCTGCATCAATGGACATGCCTGCCTGACCAGAATGATGTCATCCATGCTCGACAGGCCTATGACATCCAGAGTGACGTGAGTACATCAGGATTAATATAAACACTATAAATTATCCTTTGTGAATTGTCTTGGGCTTATTCTAAGTAAGGTTCATTGGTCCATGGGTGAAATTTGAGATAAAGTGTAGTTTTTCTGTTTTAGTCATAACACCTTAATTGTCTTTACAAGGAAATTAAGTTGATTTAACCAACAGAGCAGGATTAGAGATCAGAGTGATAGCACAGCATGCAGAAAGGCCTTGCACACAGCCAACCAGAGTTCAATCCCTGGCATCTCATATGGTCCCCAGGGCTTGCCAGGATTAATTTCTGAGCACAGAGCCCAAGAGTAACCCACAAAGACTGCTGCTGGGTGTGGCTACAAAACAAACAAACAAACAAAAAATAAAACAAAGTTGGATTAGCTCATTAGAATTCAGAGTCCACCTGTGTTACTCTTGGAAAGGAGAAAGAAACAACACATTTTTTATTAAAAGGTTAAAATTTTGTTGGCCGGAGTGATAGCACAATGGATAAGGCATTTGCCTTGCATGTAGACTACCCAGGTTTGATCCCTGGTGTCCTATATGGTTCGCTGAGGCTGTCAGGAGTTATTTCTGAGCACAAAGTCAGGGATAACCCCCTGAATGCTGCTGAATGTGGCTCAAAATAAAAATAAATAAAATTTAGGAGCCGGGGAGATAGCATGAGGTAGGGTGTTTGCCTTGCATGCAGAAGGACCGTGGTTCTCTAATCCTGGCATCCCATATGGTCCCCAATTTCTAAGCAATTTCTGAGCGTAGAGCCAGGAGTAACTCCTGAGCGCTGCCGAGTGTGACCCAAAAACCAAACAAAAAATTTTTTTAATTTTCTCTAGGCAATGGAAAAATAGTACAGAGATTAAGGCTGATGCCTTGCATGTGGTAATTCCCAGTTCAATTCCCAGCACTGTTTGTTCGCTTAAGCACTTCTGGGGTCTGACCTAGGGTATCAACACTGGGGTGGATCAGGTAATCCCTGGCATCTCAGAACTTACACAATAATATATCCTTAGGCTTTTGCATGAATTACTGGCTATGATAGCCAGTAATCCCTGAGAGGGGCCCCTGAACATTTCTAGGGAGGCTCCCCTTCATTGCAAAGTGAATGAGATTATAACTAATAGAATATGATTACTTGCTATGCCACTAAATGGTATTACCAAGTGGGCTATTGTTTCTGAAAACCACTTAATTATTCCACACTCTCCCACCTTATCATACCCTGTGAACAGTTGGGAGATAGCCACATGGTAATAACAAACTCAATTTTTTTTAGGAACAGAGACACTTTCCCAAAAATGGGTAGAAGAAGAATGCTTCTTATAATACATATTCATAACTATTTGAATCATGAAACATTATATGACTACCAATAATAAAAAATTATACATTAATTAATGATTTTCAGTAACTCTACAACCCACCTTTGTAAACACTACATCTGTTCCATTGCTTGTCATATACAAAACTCATTGTTTGGCAAATTCTTTAAAAGAGAAAAAGGCTTTGCTTACATATGCATGGCAGTTAAAAATGGCTAATGTCATCTTTAAAGTGACGCACTGATAACAAGCTCCTGGCCTTTTTTTAATATCTCCCTTGCTCTTGGTGGTGTGAGGTCTTAGTAATGAGAGAAGTATTTGAAAGTAAAATACACTCCAGGAGTGAAAAATGTTACTATTGTTATTTCCAGAGTGGTAACTAGTCAGTATAAAGTATTTCCAATAGGCTTTTTTTTTTTGTTCCAGCTGTAAAAATACCAGTTTACATTTACTTTAATAACCATTACAGTGAAATCCTTCAAACAGTTGAGCAAAGACCTAGTTCCATTGTTTAGAAGCAGTAATGCAGATGGAATGGGTATACAAAAACACTTATGTGTTTTTTTTAATTTAAAATTTAAAATTAAGGGCTGGAGAGATATTACAGTGGGTAGGGTTTTTTTCCTTGCATGTGACTGATTAAAATTTGATTGCCAGTACCTCATAAAGTCCCCCAAGCCAACTAGGAGTGATCCCTGAACACAGAGCTAGAAATAAGCCCTGAGCACCTCCAGGTTTGACCCAAAAACTTAAATAAATAATTAACGATTTAGAAAAAAGTCCATGCTCTGGTCCTGAAAACTGTGTGGGAATAGGCCTGGACAACTGAAATGCTGGAAAACTGATCTTGACCGGTGTTAAAGTCTTCAAAGGTCTGACTCAGGCAGGGTTTCAGGGTTTCACATCATTTATTATAGTTTAACTTAATTTATTTTTTGGTTTTGGGGGGCCACACCCAGCAGTGCTCAGGGGTTACTCCTGGCTCTGTTCTCAGAAATTGTCCCTGGCAGGCTCCAGGACCATATGGGATGCCAGGAATTGAACCAGCCTTAGTCCTGGGTCAACCACATGCAGCCTACTATTGTGTTACCACTCCGGCCCCATAATTTAACTTACTTTTTAAAAAATAAAGCACCACTTGTATTTTGAAATGTAAAAAAGTACACAGACGGTAATAACTTTACTATAAAAAGACCATTCCTGCTTAAAGTTTATCTGTGCACATTATTTACTGAGCCTTTTCATTCAATTTTATATTAGTGACATTTCTAATGACCAATAGTCTTAAAAATCTGGGTTTTAGTAGATTTAGAGTATTTTATTTGATGAGACCCAGCATTTATTCAATTATAGCCTATTGTTGACAAATATATGTATACTCTCTCTGGATTGGCACTCATATACAATGCACAGGGACATTATAATAAAATTCTCTGGACTATTAGTAAAATTTTAGCTCTTAATTTGGATAATTCCTCTTCTACTGTGCTATAATATTTGGTCACTTTCTGTTAGGAATAGGAGATAGTTCTGGGTCATTTCTGAGCATTATTCCTTTTTCAGTTTGTCAACTACAGTACATTGTTTTTTGTGGAAAAAGATTCGAAGAACAAAACAATACCACATCCACCATAAACATAATTTACTATGTATTTCATTGCATCTTTACCCTAAATCTTTTGTTCTTACTAAAGAGTGTCTGCCTTTTTTCTTTACACAGAATGTCTATAAAGCAGACCTCCAGTGGATGAGAGGCATTGGCTGGGTCCCCATAGGGTCTCTGGATGTGGAAAAATGCAAGAGAGCAACAGAGATACTGAGTGACAATATCTACCGCCAACCTCCAGACAAGCTGAAGTTTACCAGTGTGACAGATTCTCTGGAACAGGTGCTGGCCAAGAACAATGCCATCACCATGAATAAGGTGAGTGCCAGCTATTGATATGATTATATTTTCATGACAAGTAGACTGAAGGTTATCAATGAAAAGGTGAAACCATATTTATATCTTAAATTACCTACTTTAAACTCCCTAAATTATTCTTATTATTTTCCATTTTAATCTTGATAATGAAGAAAAAGTCAAATATCTCATTGGATATGGAATATTTAAGCCTGATTTTTTTCATAATCAGGTTAAAAATAATCTCTTGTTTATATTTACTGGAGTGAGAGTATAATGGGTAAGGTGCTTGCTTTGCACACAGCTAACCTTGGATTTATCCCTGGCGTCTTCTATGGTCCATCAAGCCCAAAATGATCCTTGAGTACAGAGCCAGGATTAAGCCCTATGCACCATTGGTTGTGGTCCCAAACAAACAACCAAAGCCCAATAATAATCTTGTCTTAATTTGACTTCCTGTAATTTATGTCTTAAATGATTCTTGATTACCATGTTCTTTGATAGCGTTTATACACAGAAGCCTGGGACAAAGACAAGACTCAAATTCATATCATGCCTGATACTCCAGAGATTATGTTAGCACGCCAGAACAAAATCAACTACAGTGAGGTAAGGGAAAATTTTGTGACACTATCCTATTACTGCGTGGTTGCTCTTTGTTTGAACTTTTTGGCACTTATTTTCATGGTGATTCCTTAACCTCAGCTATCATGGTGCAAAATGCTTTATGACATAAGCCATTGACCTATTCAATTTGTTACTGAGGGGTATTATGACTATCGCTTTCTTTATCACCTTTCAGCTCCCAATTATTTTTAAATTAAAATATTTATTTAAGCATCATGATTAGAAACATGTTTGTAGTTGGGTTTTAGTCATAAAAAAGAACACCCCACCTTCACAGAACAACCTTCCTACCACGAATCCCTTCCATATCCCTCTTCCCCCATCTCCTGCCTATCTTTGGGAAAGGCATTCTATTTCCTTTATTCACTACCATTATCATGATAGTTATTGGTGTAGTTATTTCTCTAATTATTCTCATCACTCTTTGTGGTAAGCTTCATATCATGGGCTGGTTCTTCCAACCCTCATATCTACTGTGTCTGTATATTATTACAATAATGTCTTTTATTTTTCTTAAATCCCATAGAAGAGTGAGACTATTCTGTGTCTATCTATCTCCCTCTGACTAATTTCACAACATAATAGTTTCCATGTCCATCCATACATGGGAAAATTTCATGACTTCATTTTTCCTGATAGCTTCAGTGCCCAATTCTCTTGTCCAAAGTGATTATTTCCAACTATCAGAGTCATAAGTCTCTTCTCTGTCCTAACAATGGATTGAATCTCTGAATTTTTGCTGCCAAAAATGATCGTTTAATTCTAATATTCTCTCACAGAGTCTGTATAAACTTGCCAATGAAGAAGCGAAGAAGAAAGGCTATGACCTTCGAGTCGATGCCATTCCCATTGTGGCTGCCAAAGCATCCCGGGATATTGCTAGTGATGTGAGTGCTCTGCTACAGTTATAGAAGGGATTCTGGACAGTGTAATTTTTGTTTTGCAATAGAAATATATATTTATGTGTTAATTAAAGCACATTTATTGACCTCTAAATTAAAGATGCTTGTCATTGAAATTTTTAATTATTTTTAAATCTTTTAATTTTTAATTTAATTTTTATTAAATTTATTATTTATGACTCCAAAAGACTTTGATATCCAGATATGATAGACTAGGTTTATACTATACAGCATAAAATTGAATTTAATATACAATTGCTTCTAGCTGCAATTATGAGCAATTCATCTCTGTATTTTTAGCATAGAACCTTCATAAAATTAAGAAAATGCCAGGATTTTTTTCCAAATTCTTATTTATGTGACTTGTTAAATACCAGAAAATAGATATGATATAAACAATTCTAGGAAAGAGCTCTTTTCCCCAAAACCCAAATTTTGAAAACTCTAATTTACTTAAACACAATTAACCAAAATGCTTCCAAAATTAATCAAATGCTTCTTTTAAAATGAAAAGAAAAAAAAGACAACCCAAAAAACACCCCCAAAATACAAAATTCTGTGTTTGATCCCATGTCACACTGTCTCTGAAAGAAATCGAGTATTCTGGTAGACTGCTTAGACTTTGGTAAATGTATGACTGGATTTACTTATATCAAATGTTGTGCCTTAAAGTAGAGGAAATCACACAGAATCAGTACTTACCATGAACAGGAAAGCCCTGAAATGCTGTCTTAGAGATGTACAATCTGTTTTCTGATATGAAAAATCCCAACAAACCTCAGTCAAATGAGAGAACTAGACCTTGCAGGAGAGCAAGTCAGTTCCACTTCTGTGAGTCTTGTACCCGTGAAATTCAGATCTAATTTTAAGAGATGAGGAGAGTTGTAAAATGATACTGAGGATTCAAGACTAGTTTTAAAAATGTTACCTTAAAGTTATGAGTAAGTGACTTCATTGGCCCAAGAAGAAGATGAAGTAGTAAATAGTTCTCACAGATTTTCTGAAATGTTATGATCTTTATTTCTAGGAAATTAATATCTATAGACCATAGAACCTAGAAGCATGATCTGTATTCATGTTAGAGTATTGCTGTGAAGTCTAATCAAAGTTTAGGCTAAGGACATGTTTTTATTCAGATGATTCCATTTCTTATCAAGAAGATCATTTTAAAAGAATGAAGTTTTAAGTGAATGACTTTTGTTTTTTTCTATTCTGATTCATTTTTAAAATCCACTTTTATTTTAGTACAAATACAAAGTTGGTTACCGCAAGCAGCTTGGCCATCACATTGGGGCTAGGGACATCAAAGATGACCCCAAGATGATGTGGTCCATACATGTGGCCAAGATCCAGAGTGACAGAGAGTACAAAAAGGACTTTGAGAAGTGGAAGACCAAGTACTCCAGCCCTGTGGATATGCTGGGTGTGGTCCTGGCCAAGAAATGCCAGACCTTGGTCAGTGACGCAGACTATAGGAACTACCTGCACCAGTGGACATGCCTGCCTGACCAGAATGATGTCATCCATGCTCGACAGGCCTATGACATCCAGAGTGATGTGAGTATTGAGACCTGTTTAATGACAGTGATAAATATTAATATATAGTGCCCTACGTGTTAAAGCCCTCACAGGAATGTTTCTTCTCTCTACAATTAATTCTCTATGCCTTCATTTAAAGAGAATAAAATGCCCTAAAGCTACAACTAATTTGGCCATCATATTTTATTATCATTTAATTTTATATTTTAATTTATGTTAATGTTATTGTGTTTATTATTTTTCTTTTACTAAATTTTGGACTATATCCAGTTTTTTATTTCCATATTTCTTTTACTTATTTTTAATATCTTTATTTAGGCACTATGTTTATAAACATGTTTGTATTTGGGTTTTAGTTATAAAAAAGAATG
>PVKC010007875.1:0-28882 GCA_004027635.1 Crocidura indochinensis | reverse complement strand
TCTTGACTGTTGATTCTTCCTGGAGATTTTCTTCTTGGGTCTCTGGGACTCCAATGATTCTAAAGTTGTTTCTGTTGAGCTTATCAAAGACTTCTATTTTCATCTGCTCATATTCTTTGAGTAATTTTTCCATTGTCTGCTCATTTGATTTAAGGGTTATTTCCAATCTACTCTGCTGTATGAAGTTGTTACACATCTCATATTCCAGCGCACCAATTCTATTCTCAACTGCTGTTAACCTGTTGTGAAGCTCATCCATTGTGTTCTTCAATTTGTCTACTGAGTTTTTCAAGCCTGCTATTTCACCTGATATTTCATTTTGGAGTTTTTTGATTTCTATCTTTAAAATCTCTTGATTTTTATTAGTGTTCTGATCCATACTTTCTTTGAGTTCTATGAGCATCCTCACTATTTCTTCTCTAAACTCCATTTCTGAAAGACTGCTTAGGTTATTGGCCATTGTCAGGTCATCAGAGTTTCTATCTTCATTCTCTATGGGTGATGTTGCTCTGCGTAGTTTCCCCATTGTCACGCTTGTGCAGTGGGTTTTTCTACGTGTTGTGGTGGTAGTCATTGGGTAGGTGGAGTGCGCGGCCGCAAAGCGAAGCGGAGTGGCTGCGCTCCACTGCTTCGACCACTTTTAGGTGGGAATAAGAAGCCCAGCAGAGTCAGCTTTATCGGCAACTACGACCCGGAAGGACTCACCTCAGCCAAGGCAAGCTGTCAGGGGATGAACGTCAAAGAAGATCAAAGTTCCCAAGTTGAAGCAAGCTGGGGGAAGCCCCCAAAATTCTGCCGAGTTTCAGGGGCCCAGCAGAGTCTGTCTTATCCACAACTCCCAGGAGGCTCTTTCTGACACTAAAGTATCATCTTCTATATGTCAGTGAGTTGTATTTGCATTTGAAATTGTGGTCATTTCATGTTCTTCAGTTGAAAATATCTATTATTATAGCCCATATGTGAGGAATTAGAAAATATAAAAAGCCCATTATGCTGATAGAGGGACAAATGTGAGCATATAATTATGACTTACTTTTACTCCATTAGCTATACTAAATAAAATATGGTTTTGGACAAGATTCTTATGTATAATTATTTTGTATGATGATAAATCCCTTGTATTAAATTGTCTAGAAAGAGAAACCAGTAACAAACTAAAGTAATAAAAAAAAAGAAAAGAATTAAATGTAACAATGGCCTACTTTTAAGCTCTACAAGGGAAAAATACTTTTGTATACCCAGTGATTAGGCATACTTTGAATACTGACTGGTTCAAGTTGTTCAGATATAGAAATAATGTTAATCTGGGGATTTAATTAATATGATCCCATTCATTTTTGAATTATTTTACATTTTTGTTTCTTTTACCATTAGATCATATTCCTTAATGATTCAATTCCTTATGCTGTAATCTGTTAATTTTCACTAGATTTTTTTATAATAATGAGTTTTTACCAAATTTTCCACATCAATTCACCATGCAAATTTTGTCAATGTTTTTCTTTTCCTGTTCATATTTGTTTTTATTGGTCTGTTGAATTTCTACAAGAACTCAGATATGAAAGATCAACAAATCTTTAAAAAAAAAACAACTTTTCCCTTATGCAGATATCACTAAATTGTAAATATAATGCGTGTCTGTTCCTCACTCTAATTTTGTAGGATTCAAAATAAAGTGTATCTATTTATCAACATACACACAATTATTGCCGCTGAAAAATTGTGTTTAAAAAAAAAATCTGGGTTTTCCTAGTCATGTTTTCATTTTAAGAATATTTATTTGCAATAAAATAAACCTGGTTAAGGAATTTTTAACAATTTCCAAAAATAAAATATACTTTCAAGAGACTTGTCAAGTAAGAGCTATATAGTTAGTGGAGAGTAATTACAAAACAATGATAACAAAAAGAAACAAGCAAACAAATAAAAACAATCCTGAAAAATAATTCAGAGTACATTGCTTAAAATCTAATCTGGAGAACTATAATTTTAGTGAAACATTTTTACTTTAGCATCTATATTACAGTCTCACATAGGTCCATTCTCTTCAGCTCTCCTCTCTATGTCTCCTGAGCCAGCTATGCATACTGCAACAGTATAAATCTCAGGAAACTCACATACATCAATTTTACCCTCAGAGCCAGATCCGTGGTGCTGTGTGGAGAGAGTGTTTCTCTTTATGTGACTGAATCAAGTTTGATAACCTGCATTGAATGTGGTCCCCTTCATATGACCAGTAGTAAACCCTGAGAGGAAAGCTAGAAGTAAGTCCTAAGCAATCCAGAGTAGATCCCAAACACAAACAAAATATATACCATATTTTCCGGCACATTAGAAGACTTTTTAATCCATGAAAAACTTCTTAGAAGTGGGGGTCGTTTTATACACCGGTATACAGCATGCTGAAATTTACTCCAGTTTCAGGGGTAGAGTGATCTGCCCTCTTACCAGGGCATCCCTCTGTTCAGCTTTTATGGGATATAGAGGAGATGCTCTGTCTCCCTCTAGCTGTCCTATTAATCACTGCACCCCAGCCAGTTACTCTAGGAGGAGTCCCCTCTCCCTGGTCTCAACATAGATCACAATTAAATAGCATGGAGGTAAGGTGTTTGCCTTTCGTGCAGGAGGTTATCGGTACAAATCCTGGTGCCCCATGTGGTCCCCCGTGCCTGCCAGGAGCAATTTCTGAGCATGGAGCCAGGAGTAACCCCTGAGCACTGCCGGGTGTGACCCAAAAACAAAACAAAACAAAACAAAAAAAAATCAGTCACTACAAATGACAAATGTAAAATGATTGTTGGCACTCCACAGTCTAGCTTTATTAAACATATACGGTTAACCTTTGAATGTTCTACTCTTTTTCTCTTATGTTTTTCCTTAATTTCCATTTGGTGTGCATTTAAAGAGAAGTAGTCCTATACAGCAAATATAGCCCAAAACCTATATTTTAACAGGAAAATAAGAGGTCCTCTTATACTCCCAGTCGTTTTATACTCCAGGAAATGCAGTAATTATACCTTTGGATCATTTGTTAAAATACTTTAAATGTGACAATGTATACTATCTTGTTTTTGTTGTTGTTATTGTTGTTTTTGTTTTTTGGGGTCACATCGGAAGCACTCAGGAGTTACTCCTGGCTCTATGCTCAGTTCAGAAATCGCTCCTGGCAGGCTTGGGGGACCATTTGGGATGCCAGGATTCGAACCACCATCCTTCTGCATGCAAGGCAAATGCCTTACCTCCATGCTATCTCTCCAGCCGCCAAAATTAACATAATGTTTAAATAAATATTAAGTTCATAAAAATTTGCAATACAGCCAAAGTACTCTGGCTTATAACCGCATTTTAAATAGTTTCAAATGACCCTTCTGACAGATCATTTAAAAACATTTCTCCTAATTTCAACCTTAGGATACAAAGCAATAACAATTTATTAAATCTTTTATGAAAAATATTAAAACAGATAATACTGCAAAACTTTAAAAAAAGCAATACCCACAAAGTACAAGAACCCTTTATATCTCCTTGGACACATTCCCCTTGAAAGATAAATCATCATTACCAGCCTTTAACCACAGAGAGTAACTAAAGCTAGTAACTAAACCTTATTCCTTGTAGCATCATCATCCCACCACTCAGATAACAGAGCCCCCAGGTGAGCAAGACCACAGGTGGGTTCCCCATGTGGGCATCAGCTCCTCTCATCCTCCATTCATGGAGACACAAGCAGAAAAGCAGGCCTAGGGCTGAAAAGATAGTACAGTGGGTAGGACTGGGCACTTGCCTTACATGCATCCAAACTGGGTTTGAGCTCCAGAATCTCCTATGGTCCTCAAATCTGCCAGGAATGATTCCCAAGTGCAAAACCGGAGGAACCTCTTAAGACCACAAGATGTGGTTAAAAAATATAATAATAATAATAATAATAATAATAATAATAATAATAATACAGAAATGGACCTAAGAATAATACAGAAATAATACATAATAATAAATAACATAATTATACATTATAATTAATAACAATAATAAATAACAATACAGAAATGGTCCTAATGTACACTCTGAAAATATTTTGTTTTTGAAAAAAAATGACACTGTTAATTGAAAAGAAGTAAAATAAAAGGCCCAGGCTATTGAAACTCTCCAGTTTGGGCTGAGAGGTGATATTCTCTTTGGATCCAGGAAAAAGAAGCAAGAGCTTGGTTCTCTTGATGTGTCATTTAATTAGTTGCTAAGTCTTACTGGAAGCCAAGGACTATTTTATTAGTGTAGCTGATAAAAAACAAAGTTTAGAAAAATTGCTTTATGGGGCTCGGGAGATAGCATGGAGGTAAGGCGTTTGCCTTTCATGCAAAAGGTCATCGATTCGAATCCCGGTGCCACATATGGTCCCCCGTGCCTACCAGGAGCAATTTCTGAGCATGGAGCCAGGAGTAACCCCTGAGCACTGCCGGGTGTGACCCCCCCCCCAAAAAAAAAGAAAAATTGCTTTATATGAAGTATGACTTTGAAGAGTTTCTAGAAAGTCAGTATAAATGAGATTTTTACCTTTTTATATTTGTCTTTCATAACAATATATATTTCCTCCAAGTATAATTATACTTTGGATAAATCAGAGGAATATCTTGTAATAAAATCCTAAAAATCATAATATATTTTTAAATGCTGTCTAATTATACATTTATAATAAAAATAAGCACCCTTCAACTACTAATAATGGTTGGTGATATAAAAATAGTTTATTTTATTACCCTCTGAAAAAAATTTTCCAAAAATATTTACAATGATATTGAAAATTACAGGTTAAATTTATTTTAACATGCTTTAGAAAATTATAATTGTTAAATTTACTGTTTGGAAAAATATTTGATATCTGTTCATTCTAAATCATGGAGTCACAGAAGGAATTGTAGTTAATATAGGAAGAGTTTAAATAATATCTTTTAATAGAACAATTAGAGTAATTATTTACTTGATCTTTTATTTTCTACTGGAACAGAGAATGTCTGAGCCACATCTTGCTTACTCAAGATTATTTTGACTCTGTGCTCTGAGATTATTCCTGCAGTTCTCAGAGGAACATATTGGATACAGCTAGATGAAAGTCAAACAATTTAACCATTGAACTATCACTCCAGCTCCCTAGGCAAAGATATTAAATACAGATAGAGAGCCAGAACAGGTCGTGATTATAATAAAATATGGATAATTAAAAGTAGTTTCAAAATACACCAAGAGGAAATCAACATATTCAATTTTGGATTCTGAAATTCAATCTTTCCCTTGTTGTGAGATAGATTGTATTTTAAGAACCTACAACTAACATCAGTTACCAATATCTTTTTCAGAATTTATTTTCTGTGTAGTATATATTTAGAGGAAGAAACTTTTTTCTCTTCCCTCCATGTAGTAGAAGTCCAAAAAGAATCTAATTTTACAGAACCACCATGTAAGTAAAAAGCCTTGTACCACAGTTTTCCAATAAGTACTGAGAAATAAAAAAAAAAAAACAGTTAAATGAAAACTCCTGCTGTGGAGAGAGTGAAAATTGTATAGTGTATATATTTAATTTACCATTTTAAAACACTCTAAGGAATGAGTGTTTTTGCTTTTTAAGTTTATCATTTTTAATTCCAAGCTCTTAAAGTGATTTGTGAAGAAATATTCTTGGAGTATTTACATATGCTCTTATAAGGATTTTATATGAAGAATAAAAAAATGCCAACTTTTTTGCTGAGAGTTGTCTTTGTCTCTCCTATAGTCCAAATTAATATTTATCATAATTCATATTAGTTTTATATTATTCTTACGGCAAACTCCCACAAGTCTGGTGCCTTAAAACATAAAAATATAATTTATCCCAGGTTTTGTGGTGAGAAAGACAGAGATGGGATTAGATTTTAGTAAGATATTTTAAAATTATGAGGGAAAAATCCCATCTGAACTTATTCATATGATTGGCTTTCTCAGCTGTATAAAGTTGTAAGATCAGTTCATTTATTTACTTGTCACCTTCCAGAGTCGCCTTAACTTGAGTCTTAACCTCAGAATTCTCTTAGTAATAGAATATTGAGTCTTCTTGATACTGCAGTCTCTGATTTTCCATTTTTCTGCCTTTTCATAAATTTTACTCCATCCAGAGATGCCTAAAGATCCGTGGAGTGAAACTGGCATTACCCAGTGAATTCAGGATAATATGTTTATATTTGAACTGTTTATTTTTCTCTATATTAGATATGGAAAGTCAATTTTTAACAGTTATGTATCTTATATAAGCAATACTATTGTCAAAGGTTCCAGACATTAAGGTGCAGTCATTATTTTCAAGCCTGTCATATCAAAATTGCAAAAGAAAAAAAAAGAAAAAATCTCAAACTTTTCATAAATATTAGAAACTTATAACCCTCCTTGTTTTCATCTCAATAATTGTCTTTTCCCTAGCTGAATACATGCCTCTACTATGTGCTTCCTATCCAAGGAATTCCTTATATACATGTTTTCAGTATTTCTTCTCTTCCTATAGCCACCAACATTTATTTGAAATATTACAATACTTTATTTCAGAATATCTAAATATTTAAGAACTGACCATTACCTCTTACAAATAGTTTGTTAATGTAAAACTCATCTTTTCCAAGTAACAATTGTAATAATTAAGAACATACCTATATCATTAAGTTTGCCCCTTCCTAGTTGTTTTACTTTAAATTATGCTAATGAATGTATCAACTCCTCAGTTAACTATAAATAATAGGAATAAAATGCTTTAGGTGAGTTAACAAAATAGCATAGAATTCCTAAAATGACATCAAGATCATAGTATGTGCTCAATATGTGTTAATTGTTGATAATAACTATTACAGTGATTGTAATAAAACCTCAAATAATGTTCTACAAGAGAATTTCTCTTTTTGTAATATTTTTGTACAAAACTTTTAAGAGAATTACTAAACATATGACTCAAAATTATTATATCTAATTTTGAGGTTGTTATGGGGGAGAGGGCACACAAGCAGTAACACTCAGGAGCTTTTTCTGACTCTGCACTCAGAAATCACTCTGCAGGCTCCGAACCATATTGGATTCCAGGAATTAAACCCACGTAAGCCACATGCAAGGCAATGCCCTATTCACTGAACTATTGCCCCAGACTCCATTATATTTAATTTTATGTCAACAAAAATTTTTGTGTTCTAAAACATATGAGGAATTAAAATTACTAGTTCTTTTAAATCAAGTGAATTTTATTTGATTATCTCACACTCTTATTTTCAAACCAAGAAAGTAAATGTACATGAATTTTATTTTGGCCTAAGTTTTAAAATAAAGTGATATGCTACCAGTATTCAATAGCATGCAGTAGGGCATTTGTAAGGAACAATTTATGAATGCCATTTTCTTGGGCTCTAGTCTCTTGAATATAACAACTTTATATTTCTATTATTTGGTCTTAAAGTCATTATTTATAAAATTAATTTTTAAAGAATATAACTTAAGGTGCAGTATATCATTATTAGAGAAAATTGATAGTTTTCACAATATATTAATATGTGTAATGATGCTAGATATAATGCTAATAAAAATCATAACACTAATAACCAATATTTAAAGACATGCTAGAGGTAAGGTAATCCTCATGTTATGGAAACTTGGAGAAAGTAAGTATCCAAAAGTAATAGCTTGCTGTTGACAGTTCCCACATGAATATACATATATATATATATATATATATATATATATATATCCAAGCCGTTGAACTTTTATAGTAAAGGAATTGCTGTTCAGTGAGTGTCCGATCAAATGTATTTTATATAACTTCCATCCTTCACCATAGTTTATTCATTATATATTTAAAATTTTATTTTTATTTTTCAGGGAGAACAATTAGTGACTTAGGATCATTTCTGGAAATGCTTGGGGATACCATAGGGTTCTATATTATGTGCACACCTGCTCTCTTTCTCTCTTCTCTCTTTTTCTCTCCTCTCTTTCAGTCTCCTTTAAAGCTTAAGAAGCATTTTATAAAAAGTACAGTGCATCAATTATTAAATTTAAGCAGTTGTAGGACCTTCATCATTTTTAGGTGTAGGCAATATTTTTGAAAGAAAGAAATGAACAGAATTAAATATATATATATATATATAATATTATATGATATCATGAAAGCAGCCTGAAAATGTTTTGGTCCCCACATAGGAACATACATATTGTCAGTATCTTTAACTCACAGTTATTTTAATGAATCTTGAATGACAAGAAGTTCAGAGGTTAATTCAATAGCTTGACCAGGTCTGGCTTTTCTGTCTTTTACAATTCTATTGACTCCTCCCTATATTGCCTGAAGCTGTTTCAAGTCTCTCAGTGATATAACAGTGTTCAAAGCAAAGGCAGAAATGAAGGAAAGGGCCCCTTACACATTTCTCTCTCTTAATTAGAGAGGAAACTTTTCCCCAAAGTCCCTAGGCAGTTACTATTAGCTTTGGAGCCAGAGATGCTAAATCCTAAACCCAGTGAAAAGGAGAGGATTAATATAATTAGCTAGACCAATCAATGATCATGCTCCATGTCAATGTTTGCAGAAATGAAAGAATGACTAATTGTAGGCAACTAGCAGTGATGGTATTCCTTTTTTAAGAATCACTGTGGGGCAATACAATACAAAGCAGTGTGTATTCTATTGCATCTTAGAGATGAAACACATGTTCAGTAATAAGTCGCTTGTTTAGACATTGGTAAACAAACACATACTAAAAATAAAATAATTCAAACAAGTAAAATGGGTATTTCAGGCTGTCCATTAATAAATAAGGAATACAAAATTTTAAAACCTTAATTACAGTGTGTAATATCAACTAAATGGTAATCAATAAAAAAACTGAAAGTAGTTAAAACCCAACTGTGTTTTTCTGATTCTAGAGTTCAAATTATTAACAATAGAGACATGTTATATGTATATATATTTACTTAAGAACTGCTACTTATAATTATTGAAATAAAATCTTATTTCATGTATATCCCTTCTTTATACTGTAAAAGTTTTAATGCCAATTGCTGCTCTTTTAGAATCAAAATTTATATCTATATCAGCGTAACTCTATGCAAAGAATAAAATTAACTAGAAAAAAACAATCTAGTTTCTGTACTTTTAAAGAAAGTAAGCAATGTGAAAACCAGCAGGAAAGTGAACAATACCAGATTTTCATCTTACAGTCAAAAATATTTTTAATAATATTTTTCTCTTTCCTCTTCTCTTTCTTGCTGTGTCTTCACAATTTCTATTTCTCTTTCTGAAACACAAACACACATAGTTTGACCTTGACCTTGACTAACAGTTTGCATTAGGAAAACTGTGTATAAATCTACATGGCTTCATATAAATGAGTTGGCATAAATTGTATAAATAATCCTAAATCTTTGTCTTAGAAAAGAATAAACACTTGCCTCTCCAGGCTCTAACTATGAATATATATGTTTTATTAATGACAGCAAAAACCTGAAAAATGTCTAATAAAACTAAGGAATCTTTCAATCAATAACAGATTAATTGAATTCAATATACTGGGATTGGAAAAGTCATTATAACTAATTGTCCTTAAAGCTGTGAATGTCTCTAAGTGTGATATATAGTAATACATTTCAGAATTTTATTTGAGGGTCTTATTATTAAATTGACCTGGAAATATCAATGTTGGCAGCTATAGAACTCATTTACTAGTTATCTGCATTCTAAGATGGAAGGTCACCTTTTCTTTTAACATTTAGTAATATTTTGCTTATGCCTGTGGCTAATAATATCAACCTTAAAATAATGTGATGATGTTTCCAAGTGGAGCAATAGCAATCAATCCCTACAAATATCTGGAGAAATTAAAAATATGCTGCAAAATTGATTGATTGTCTAAACTACATCTTATCATCCAGAAGCTAGTAAGCATAATTTAACTACATGATGAGTGCTACCTATCATTTCTTTTCTGATTTCAAATTTAGCAGTCTCTGAAGAAGCATTGCTCATTTGTTCACAAAATGTCACTGACACCTACAGTACTCCTCGTGGTAGGATAAAAAAAAACATCCATCTCCTTAAAGCTGTATGACTTTCAGAGAGAGTTAGTGTTTACATCTTTCCCCTAAAGGCACTTGTTATATTGAAGTAACCCATGAATTCATAATACACATTGGCATAATTCTCTGTTAACAATAGTGCTTCATTGTTGGACTAGCATTTATATTAGTGTTTCTTGTGTGTAGTTTTATTTCCTTGTGAACAAAATGAGAACAAAATATAGATATAAAATACATCATTATACAGTGAGTATTGTTTTTTTTATTTTGTTTTGTATTGTTTGGGGGCCACACTTTGAAATATTCAGGGTGATTTTTTTATGACTTGGCATTCAAGAATTGTTCCTGACAGGGTCCAGAGACAATATGTATTTCCAAATGCAAATACAGGTCAACTACATGCAATGCAAGTAACAATCCCACTGTACTATCACCCTAGCCTCTTTGTCTTTTAGTAACTCTGACCATATCAATCTTAATTTGATTTGATTTGATTGACATTTGAAAGTGAATGCAATAATAATATTAGAAACTACAGGGATGACTTCATAATGTTGAAGGTAAACTAATTATAAAAATACTTATAATAAGCTTAGCCCTACAATATTACATAAATCTGTTAGTTGAGAGAAAGCTGACATGGGATTGCAGTAATCTCAAAGCCTAGAAAATATCATAGCAAAATGATTTATATCTAAAGATATATATTTTAAGTACTGTATATTTATTATTAGTTATAATGATCCTTGTTTTTAATTCTCTTCATTTTTACTATTAGAATTACAAATGGCTAGCTGCATTTATTAGTAGGTCATCATGTATTTTTATATGCTCTAAGAAGTAAACTGTCCAGTATTCTTGTTTTCTGACACACTTCTATCTTTTTTTTATTTTTTTTTGGTTTTTGGGCCACTCCTAGTGACGCTCAGGGGTTACTCCTGGCTATTTGCTCAGAAGTCGCTCCTGGCAGACACAGGGGACCATATGGGGAACCGGGGGATCAAACCGCGATCCGTCCTAGGTTAGCACAAGCACCTTAGCTCCAGCGCCACCTCCCGGCCCCCCCACTTCTATCTTTAATGCAAGTAATGATTGGTCAGGAAGTCTTTTGCATTATGTAATTCTGACAAAATTGGCTTCTTTCCCCTTTTACTTATAAGGAATATTATAATTGCATTGGACTAACCAGGATAATACAATATGTGATTTCCATTATGATTTCAGTTAATTAGTGATCTATAATATTCTGCAACCTCGTTATACAATATAGTCATAGGTTTCAGAAAGCAGTTCACAGGGATATTTGTGGGAGGGAATCACTGTTCTTTCTTCCACCAGGTCCTCAACTAATAAGTTAAATTATGGCTAGATAGGTCACCATAGTAATCTAGTAGTGAAATTGGGAATTTATAAAATTTGATTAAGAAATGCAGTTTGATCAGAGGTTCTCAAAGTAATCCTAACAGTTTGGAATATTATATTATTGTATTGGCTCCTTAACTCCTGAAAATATTTTTGAATGACAAGTATCATCTTCTGAAAGCAATAATCTATGAACAATAATCAATAATCATAAAACAACACTCAACATCTAGAAGAATGCAAAGATTAGTATCAGCAAAAACTGAAAGGTACTTTAATACAAAATAAAAAATTTCAGTCATATTTTAATATATATTTATCCCATTTTTTAAATTTGAGATTGTAGTAGTAAAAATTATAGTTTATTCCAGACCAAATTCTAAAAATGAGACTTCCACAAAATTTTGCCAATAGATATCTATTAAGTCTAGAGTCTTAAAAATAAGACTAAAATGACAGTGTAAAGTGGGGAAATAAAGAGAAAAGCACTCATTAATGGATCAATATACTATGAACTACAACCACAAGCACAGTTGCTTTTAGTCAATTCCATGGACTGATTCTATTCTTGAAAGAGTTGTAAATCAAAACTAATAAATTATGAGTACACAGAATAAGTAGCTGAAAGCTGGCAAATTCCATAGGAGAGGTTAGGCCAAGTCCCAGTCCTGCCAAAACTATATCTGCTGTACCCATCATTTACAATCACCACTTCACCAAGGGCTCTGCTTTACTAAACCTCAATGGCTCTCTGCAGAGACACAAATCAGATAAAAAACAAATCCAGGAATTTTATTATTTCCTGACATCACCAGGACATTTTTTTATATTTTTATTTTTATAATTTTTTCACAGTTATATTTAAAGTACATAGTGACAGTTAAATAGGGCCATTCCTACCACCAGTGTTTCCTCCTTCCACCCCTATTCCCAGCATGCATCATATACCACCCTTCTGGCCCCCTGGACTGCTAGTATAATAAATGCCCTCTGTGTATAGCTTGATGTAGATTAAGTTATCTTGATTCTGTTGTCTTTGACATTGGGTTTGGTGTTTAGGTATGATCATTTATTATTTCCACTCAATGTTCATGTGAATGTTTGCTCCTGGTACCATACACTACCTTCCTTTCTGCTGTAAAAGAAAATCAAAAAAGAAAGAAAAAATCGGGAGGAATCCCTCTAGAAGCTATAAATATAGATTTAAAAGAAGTGAAGAAGAAAAAAAACTAACCAAAACAAGCAAAGACAAAAACCACAACAACTAAAAAAAGAAGAAGAAAAGAAAAAAGGAGGGGGTTGGTGTGGCAATTTTGCTTTGCTGTTCTTTTTTTTAAAATATCTTTATTTAAATACCTTGATTACAAACATGATTCAGTCATGTAAGAAATACCCCCACCCCCTTCACCAGTGCATCATTCCCATCACCAAAGTCTCAAATCTCTTTCCTCCCCACCCCACCCCCTTATGCATAGGCAGAGTAAGTGTTGGGGGAAAGTATAAAAGGGAATTTCCCTGGCCTAGGAAATACAGGGTTTCTCCACCCTTGAAGATTACTGTCATTGAAACAACTACAGGCTTTGGACATGCTCATTGTCAAACCTCAAGGTCTTTTCCATAAAAGGAAATATTCTGCTCAGTGTGGCTGTCAGAATCAGTCCTTTATGATTAGAGATCCTGGTGTTTGCACAGATCATAGGAAGTCTAGGTTATAGTCTTTCTTTATGGATTCAGAAGTTCTGCTCTGTCACAGCTGTTGTATATAGTCATTCTTCTGTTTACCGGGACTTTAATTGTTTGGTTTTGTTTTGTTTTTGGGTCACAACCAGCAGCGCTCAAAGATTACTCCTGGCTCTACGATCAGAAGTAACTCCTGGCAGGCTCAGGGAACCATATGGGATGTCGAGATTCAAACTACCGTCCTTCTGCATGCAAGGTAAAGGCCCTACCTCCATGCTATCTCTCCGGCCCTATACCAGGACTTTTTTGTTTGTTTTTGTTATGTTTTGGGCCACACCCAGTAACGCTCCATGGTTACTCCTGGCTATGCTCTCAGAAATTGGCCCTCGCTTTGGGGGACCACATGAGACACAGGGGATAGAACAGTTGTGCTATCACTCTGGCCCCATACCAGGACATTTTTTGAGTGAGTTCAGGTATGCTCCCCTGCCTTCTTTTACTTCCCAAAGTCCTGGCCCTCAAAACCATGCTCAAAAAAGTCACAATATCAGCAATAGTGCTTTGAATTTATGGACAACTCATTTTTATTTAATATTGCCATCCCCAGAGGAGCATACTAATTTAGAAACAAGGTATCTGAAGCTTCCTAATATTCAGAAACTAAAGAATTAACAGAATGAACAACTAGCAACAGCAGCTTATAAAGCCTTCTGTCAATGACTTACTGACCTCTTGTGAGACACAATCATTTTCATGAATTTCTTGGTTCTGTACTCTTTTTCTTTCTTCATTCTTTCCTATTTTTCCTTTTTCAAATAGTTTTGCTTTTGCTTACCTGAAAATAAATGTATTGTGATAGACCATATCAAGTATGTGATACATGATCTTTAAATAAATACATTTAGATAAATAAATTTATCTAGATATATACTTATCTAAATTTAAGTGAATTTATATATAATATATACACTATGGTATTTTACTCTCCATGTCAACCACAAAATATAGACATACATTATACAGATATAGTTTATTTTTTTATCACTGGTGGTTCTACAAAATTCCTGGTATGAGTATGGAGAATAGGGGATAATTGACAACTCACTTGTATGCTTTAGTTGTCCTACACATAAATTTTTAAGACCAAACCACTAAATAGCTATGATAAATTAAGTATATTCCCCAAATTTGGGTTACTAAAACAAGCATTGCATTACAATATGATGAATACTTTCCTTAGCCTGTTTAATGTAACAATCCCAAAATCAAAGTAAGAAAACTGGTACATGTTTTATTCTAGACTTGTACCTCACATGCAAAAAAGAAATCTAATATAATGGCAATACTATAGAACAAATCATAGTTTAATGAAAAAACTTAAATTAAACATTTTAATGATCACTAATGAAATGTTGTTGATGTCAAATAAGCTAATATTTTGTGCCACCTGTAAACTGATTGAAACAGTAATATCTATTATCTTCTTTTGATTAAAATTTTAAAATATCACAGGACTTCATTTCATTGTTCTTTAAAATTTTAACAACTAACGATTATTTTTTAAATACTTGCTTTGTTGAATCCTGAAGTTGTCAAACAAATAAACTCCCAAAATAATGAAACAAGGGTGCTCAAGGTATGAACTATTACAAAGAGACAGTCTGAAGAGATGATTTTTGGTGAAACATTTGAGTACCTAAAATAAATAATGGGACATTTTTCACTTCGCTTTCCTTACAAGCTTTGTTACAAGTAATGATATTGATATATAATATTCCAAAGAATTGTTTTATTTTATAAAAACTGTCATCAAAACTATGACTTGGCTCAGAATAATTACATAGAACCAGAAGAGTATAGCAACATGATTGTACTACCTCCTGAAACAACCATTGTTATAAAATGAAAAAGTCTCCAATGAGTGAGAAAAATTAAATTTTGTAATGACTAGTTAAAATTTTCAAACTTATTTTAATGGCACTGTAAATTGTCATTACATATCTTTAAATTAAATTTATGAAGTGTGTAACAGTGATTTTGTTTATATATTTTCCTTCTGACTTAAAATCAACTTTTAGTAATATAAGTAAGTATATAGCCTAGAGAAACACATATTATAGTGTCAAAAAGAATTAAGATGGATGAGAAATCATCCTGGTTCTTAAATTCCCCCTGCATCACTTAAGTTGTCAGAGGGATAAAAAAACAAAGTTATTACCCAATACTATTTTGATTTTTATATAGTTTGTTGATAATATTCTCTCATACCAATTGCCACCATTGAGTCTCAAGCATTAAATAGTAAAGTCTTCAACCTGCCATGAGCAAACTAGAAACTACTAACCATTGCTAGACAGATACAAATCCCAGAAAAATTTTACTTTAAGATGGAACTGCGGGGCTGGGAGGTGCCACTCGAGGTAAAGTGCCTGCCTTGCCTGTGCTAACCTACGACGGACCGCGGTTCGATCCCCCGGTTCCCCATATGGTCCCCCGTGCCTGCCAGGTGTGACTTCTGAGTGAATAGCCAGGAGTAACCCCTGAGAATCACATGGGAAACTGTAAGCAATCCACAAAAGTAAAAAAATAGCCACTGATGAAAAGAAAAAAACTGTCCTTGCAACGGTGAGTAAGTTTATAGTTCATTTCAAAGTAAATATATTAAAGGTTTTCTTTTAGTCACATAGACTAACTCACATTCCTGTTTTTCTTTATTCTACATTATAACAATAAAATATTCCATCATGTAACAATAGAATAGTACCTACCTCAATACTGAAAGAATTGAACTTCTAACACAAGATGGTAGACAAGTTTTTCCACAGATTATTTTGACTGAGATGTCAGATAAAAATTATCTTCTTATTTGGACCTGATAAGTCAATTAAGCTTCTGGACCTTAGGCAACTCATTTTAACATAGTTACCTAAGAGTCAAAATAATGTGTATCCCATCTCTAGCACAGTATCTGGGTTCTTAAATCTTTTGATATAAGAATTTATTTAATTTATGGAGATTGAATAATTTTATCCACTCAGTGAAACATCTTGACTTTAATATTTCTTATTTATTTATTTATTCTTTTTTTATTCCTTTCTCTTTTTCCTTTTTTTTTTTTTTTTGGTGGGTGGGAGGTGGGTGAGAGGAGGCTACTGGCACACTAAATGGTCTTAAGATTTACTCCTACCTCTCCACTAAGAGACCAAAACCAAGAAGGGATCAAACCCAGCCAACCACGTATGAGTTTGTACCCCATCTGATGCAATGCTCCAGCATTTTCTTTTCTTTCTTTCTTTTTATTCTTTGGTTTGAATACAAAACTCAATAGTACTCACTAACTACTTCTAGCTCTGTACTCAGGGATCACTTGTAGAGGTAGTTGAGGAACATGTGGTAATGAAGAAAATAGTATAAAAGAGAGACGATATTCAAATAAAAAAACATGCATTTTATAGATTGTTACTGTTTTGGCTAAAACCTAGAGTAGGAATTATGAGTTATAAAGTGCTTGAAATGCATGGCACAGAGACCAGAGACATAACCCAAAATCAGGGAGCTTGCTTTACACTCAGTCAAGCGGAGGTCCATCTCCTGCATCACATAATGTATCTCAAGCCTCACCACAAGTGATCACTGCTTCAGGACCAGGGCTAAGACTTGAGCATAGCTGGGTCTAACAAAAAGGCAAACCCGGGGCCTGGGAGATAGCATGGAGGTAAGGCGTTTGCCTTTCATGCAAAAGGCCATTGGTTCGAATCCCGGTGCCCCATATGGTCCCCCGTGCCTGCCAGGAGCAATTTCTGAGCATGGAGCCAGGAGTAACCCCTGAGCACTGCCAGGTGTGACCCAAAAACCACAAAAAAAAAAGGCAAACCCAAAAAGTCTTAAATACATTATAGAAACACAGACCATAGTCATAAAAGAAATGTTAAATGAGAGTTGTCTCAAACACCTGTCCACTGTGTATAGCAAAGAAAAGAAAAGAAATTAACCTGCCCACCTCTTCCTCTTTCCTCCGGATCTCCAGGTGGGTTCCTGGGAGGAGATTAAGGGGCATAATGGGTTTTCCCCACTTCCAGGCCGGCTCCAGAGGCTGGCTTAGGGGTGGGGCTCAATCTCCAGTCCTTCAGGCCTGGGAGGCCCACCCTCCCTTCCTGGGGACGGGATTCTCGGCCTGGACTTCTGGCAGACCTCCGTATGTGCCGAGGCCCTCTTAGCCCGGCTCAGGGTCGGGGGGCAGAGACTGGGTCCCCCTGCACCCCCTCTTCCTCTTTCCTCCAGATCTCCAGGTGGGTTCCTGGGAGGAGTTTATGGGTCACCCTGAGTTTTCCCCACTTCCATGCCAGCTCCTTCCTCCTGGGAGCGGGAGTCTAGGCCAGCAAGGGTTTTCTCAGACCTCCATATGTGCCAGAGGATTTTTTACACTTGTACAACTTAACTAGGGTGGCAGATAGCTGCTCCACTGTACTCAGGCTGTCACTGACAATTTCATACCAGTCTACATGTCCCAAACCGCAGGGGCTAGCGTCCCCATACAAACATATACCCCTACCAAACATCAGTACCCCACATTTACCCTTATTAACTTCAGTACCAGATGGTTCTAATTATAGACCAAAGTGGATCTAACAATCCCAAAACTATTTCAAAGGACATAAAATGGACACATATGTCTTTTGAATATTTTATGTGTATTTTCTTTAACAGCTATAACTCTCTCTATATCTTCTTATACTGTGACGTCTCTATCCATTTTTATCTTGTCTTTTCTTTGTGAACTGTTTAATAAGGAGTGTTGGTGGAAGTGTCCCTCAGGTTAGTGCTTATGAGTGAACTATGTCATGGGGATTGTTGGTCTTGTTCCTATGGCCTCCATATGCACCGACAATGCTATATGTCATTGATCTTTGTTTGCATAGACACATTAAAATGGGAAAATACTATACATACAGATCAGTTCTTATCTAATAGAGGTAGGAACACACAAATCCTAGTGCAATGGGACCTTACGCCCTGAGCATTGATACAATGACCTGGCATAGGCTTCAGAAGATGGGCATCCTCCATTCACGATGGAACCAGGCAAGCTATCTACGAAACATCCAAGGTTTTTTTACAGCAACATCTGGAAGAATTCCTCTACCAGGGAAGAAACTACCAAGCCTCTGACATCGACCTCCTCAAAAGAGACTTTCGTTAATACTGAGAAGACTTGACAACAACAATGACCTGCTCTACAGGAAAAGGTTCCCTCTATAGCCCCTTAAGTGTGAGGTGAAACGAGAGGATGCCCTGCACCATCCTGACTGTAATATAAGATATGCAGATTCCAGGATCTTTAATACAGAAGCATGATACCAACAGCAGAGACTATGTGAGGAATGGAGGTGTATTGCCACTACAGACAATGACTTGGATTGTACAAAGTAGTTTGCCTAGAGCCCAGAGTTGGTCTTGTGCCAGGAATCCTCAGGGGTAGGGTCTCCTTGTATTTAGGCCAAGGTTTTTTTTGTTTTGTTTTTCTTTTTTTTTTCCAGGTCCCTCATATTTTGGTGGGCCTATGCAAACAAATGCCACTCTAACACCGTTTTTTACTATATTCCCCTGACTAACCCTTAAGAAAAACAACCCACTGAAATTTTTGAGGTTAACTTATACTAATATACTTGTGCATGAATATATAAAAATGTACTTTGCCTTCAATGTTTAAGGAGTTGCGTAAATCTTATGTCTTTAGATTATATTGTGTGCTGCTAAGAAATAATATGTACTACAATCTGGGGATTTGGGGGACAAAGTAATTGTACATGCACTCTGTTTTGTTTTTCTTAATGTTCACTGGCTGAAAGTTCAAGACTGGGATATCATCGATGGGACTACTGAGAATTCTGTTTATGCGTGATTGTCCTTCCACTGTAACTTTACCCTGTCCTCTTTCTTTGCATCTCTGTTCTCATAATAAAGAAAAAAAAGAAATTAAGTGGAGGAGAAACACAAATATGAAAGTATGAGAACCCTGTGTCAAGAGGTCTAAGTTGCATTGGTGGTGTCAACAAAGAACAAAATTAAATATCTGAGCAAAAAACAAAAAGAAACCAAAGCTTTAACAGTCTAACCTTAAAATGATCTTATTATATTGGCAGGCAGGGAGTTGACATGAAATGCATTTGGGGAACATTGGCAGAGGGAGGTTGATAATGTTGGTGGGACTGACCCTGAATGAATGAATTTCAAACATTCATTGTATGTTTGAAACTCAACTATGAAACACTTTGTGAATCAAAATGTTTTCAATAAAATATAAAAGATAATGACAGAACTTAATAAGGAAAAAACATCTAACCCATGGAAAAATGGGGAGAAGAAATAAACAGACATTTCCTCAAAGAAGTAATACAAATGGCCAGAAAACACATGAAAATATGCTCCACATCACTAATCATCAGGGAGATGCAAATCAAAACAACTATGAGGTCCATCTCACACCATCACAAAGATCAGGCACACATCACAAAGATCAGGATCAATCAGTGCAGGTAGTGATGTGTGGAGAAAGAAACTCTCATTCACTGCTGGTGAGAATGCCATCTAGTCCAGCCTTTATGGAAAACAATATGGAGGTTCCTCAAAAAACTGGAAATTGATCTCCCATATGATCCAGCTATACCAACTCCTAGGGATATATCCTAGGAACACAAAAATACAATTCAAAAATCCCTTCCTAACACTATATTCATTGCAGAGCTATTGACAATAACCAGAATCTGGAAACAACCAAGATGTCCTTTAACATATAAATGGCTAAAGAAACAGTGGTACATAAAAACAATGGAATATTATGTACCTGTCTGGAGAGTTTAAGTCATGAAATTTTCCTATACTTGAGTGTAGATGGATTCTATGGTGAATAAAATAAGTAACTTAATAGTCTCACTCATCTGTGGGGTTTAATAAAAAGACATTATTGTAATAATGCCCAGAGACACTAGAGATGAGGGCCGGAAGGACTGGATCACAATATGAAGTTCAACACAAAAAGTGGTGCATGAGTTAAGGAAATAACTACTCTAACAAGTCCATGACAATGTTAATGAGAAAGAGAAGTAGAATGCCTGTCTCAAATATAGTCAGGGGAGGGGGAGGAGGAGGGAGTCAGGGAATAGGTAGTGGGAATGTTGTACAGGTTGAAGGGGGGGGGGATTCTGTTTATGACTGAAATCCAACCACAATCATGCTTGTAATCAAGGTTCTTAAATAAACATAAAAAGTGGTCTAGTTATTATAAAGAACACTAGTTTACTAAATTAATCCAGATTATAAAATACAAAGTCATAGAATACATCATGTTTGTGTAACATAACTTTTGCATCCAGAATATCTCACTTCATTTCTGCAGTAAAACCTATAAATCACATAGAAAAAAACAATAATTACAAACTGCACAAGAGAATGTTCCAAAAAAGAGTCATATACAAGGAAAAAGGTGCACATTTTTCAAAAACCAAGTTGTATCATCTTAGATAATTGATTTCCCATTTGATCTTGGTTCCGTGTTTTATGGAGCTTGTATTCACAGAATTCTCTGTGACTATTCTCTGCAGACTATCTACTATGGCCATGCATAATATGAAATATACTATCCCATCCAGCTATACTACTCCTACGAATATACCCTAAAACACAAAAATACAATACAAAAACCCCTTCCTTACACCTATATTCAATGCAGCACTATTTACCATAGCAAGACTCTGGAAACAATCAAGATGCCCTTCAACAGACGAATGGCTAAAGAAACTGTGGTACATATATACAATGGAATATTATACAGTTGTCAGGAGAGATGAAGTCATGAAATTTTCCTACACATGGATGTACATGGAACCTATCATGCTGAGTGAAATAAGTCAGAGAGAGAAAAACGCAGAATGGTCTCACTCATCTATGGTTTTTAAGAAAAATGAAAGACATTCTTGCAATAATAATTTTCAGACACAAAAGAGAAAAGAGCTGTAAGTTCCTGCTCACCACAAAGAGTGATGAGTTTAGTTGGAGAAATAACTACACTTTGAACTGTCCTAAAAATGAGAACGTATGAGGGACAAGGAGAGCCTGTCTAGAGTACAGGCAGGGGTTGGGTGGGGAGGAGGGAGATTTGGTACAATGGTGATGGGAATGTTGCACTGGTGATGGGTGGTGTTCTTTACATGACTGAATCCCAAACACAATCATGTATGTAGTCAAGGTGTTTAAATAAAATATATAAAAAAAAAAGAAATATACTATCCCTTGTCTGCCTTTTTTTATATAGTTTTTGTAAATATAGCTATTTAACTTGTGATAGGCAAAGTAATTTTAATCTATCAATTAGTTTGTTTATTTTTGTTTGGAGAGACACACCTGAGGGTATTCAGGGATTTCTCCCATAGTACTCAAAGGATTACATAGTATCTGCAATTCAACCTAGGTCTCTTTCATGCAAAGCAAGTCTTCTAGCCAGTTGAGTCAATTCCCCCATTCTTTCGCAAGCTATGCCCCACCTCTTCGTTCAGTTTCAAAAGACCTTTTGTGAAAAAATGGATGATCCTTCATGGCTAAAGCAGTTAGTTCATTACTGTTGCTTCTCATGTTCTATATTACAATATCCTGTGTACACATATTGTAGAATAAGTGGAAGAATGTCACTAAACTATACCCAATTTACATTGGAAGCCATTTTATTTTTGTAGTTCTGTTTTTACTATACTTAGTTAGAGTGGGTGTCTACATTAATTTGTATTCCATAAAAAGAGATGTAATATATTTGTTTGACCTAAATATGAGGATATATTCTTTTATGTAGTTTTGAGTATGGAAAAGAGATGACTTTTGATTTTGGGGTGTAGCCTTTTAACTTTGGATTTCAGTATGTAACTTCTGAGACTAGGCCCAAGGAGACAGCTGATTCCTGAGACCAGTCTGTAAATCACAAAGAACATTCCAGGGAATGCAAGGACATCTTATTTTCCACCAGACACCTTGAAGGGAAGGGAAACCAATTAATTGTCTTACATTCCAACAGGGGAACACCTTAACCCTTGAGAAGGATATTCCCGCAGGGAACAGATGGCCCTTGAAGATTAGGGAGGAATACACATAGGTATAGATAGAATAACACATAGGTATAAAATAAGGGCAAAATCTATTTTAATGCTATTCTCGCTTCTGTCCCTTACTTGCTTGATATAATAAACAAGGCTCCCTTCCCCTAATCGCTCTGGTCACTACACTGTCAAGCGAATGGGTTCTCTACCCTGTAGATTAAGCGATCACCTGAAAGGTTCAACATATATCTCTGCATGCCATCAGTCTAGGAGTTGGGGTTAAATGATGCCATGAAGGGTCTGAACAGACAGAAAATTGTGCCTTTTCTGTAAAAAAATCATTGGATGATTCAAACTGTATAAACCTATGAAATGCTTTGACCTGTATGCTCATTATCATGTTCATTATCATATGAATTCCCTTAAATGTTTGTGAATTTGGATTCTCGGGGGTTTCACTGCAGACCGGATTCCCGGCTTGCAGTGACACCCCAGGATCCTCGAAAAAGAATAAACCTACGTGTGATTGCATCCTCCAAGGTTTGTGTCTCCTCAATTGAGCAGTGGGCTTTCCTCAGGTCTTGGGCATCCCTGACCTGGCCTCCCGATCTTGGCCATCTCCAACCTCGGATCGCAAACCAGGTCCAGGCCGGTTTGGGTCAGCTTTAACAGTAGTTCTATAAAATTATTTAAAAATGAGTTTGTTGGATTTTTTTAAATCCTTATTTTTGATGGAAGTGAAAGTAGAGCCAATTTTAAATAGCAAAATAAAATATTTTCACTCAGAATGATTGTCAGACACTCATTATTTTTACAGATCAGTTCCAGTGTTTGCTGTTGTGCCAACTATTCTGAAAATATGAGTATCTTCATCTCCCTATTATACAATTATAAAAAATGAAAAATACATGCCTAATTCTCAAATAGTAGAAATAATAAATCCTTTGATTTATACTACAGTATGCTGTATATTTTGTTGTCAAGCACAGTGTAAAATTCAATAGATAAGCTGGAAATATAAAACCAAAGTGAATTATAGTTTAAAAGCTATTTGAAAGATAGCTTTTACTCTTTTATATTTATATTTACATTGACGCACAGCTCATATTCAAGCATATTGCTTTTAGAAAATAAGACTTTCCCTGGAAAACTCAGAGCCCAATATATTTCCTAATAGTATTATTGTACCACATGTTCCCAATTGAAAAAAATGAAAAAGGTCAGTAATTATCATTGCTAAATTTTTACAACTATATTTAAAAAATATGTTTTATGAACTTTACAAATATGGTAAAAGAAAAAATTTTCCATCCATCATAGACAAACAATAGGAAAATTATAAATATCTTGCTCATCATAGCTTTTAATTTAACTATTAAATCCCTTATATTTAAAATTGATAGGACTGACTCAGTCTCTAAAATCTAATACCTTGTGGCTTTAACCTCATATTCTATCCTTTAGAAAGGCAGAAAATAGACTTTGTGTAGTGAAATATTAAAACATCAATGGAAATTATTATATAAGAAGTACAGATATGGCATTAAGTAAAGTTATACAGAGCTTTAAAAAAAGTAGTTTATGAGGTCAGAGCAGTGGCACAAGCAGTAGGATGTTTGCCTTTCATATGCTAACCTAGGACAGACTGTGGTTTGAGGTTCCATCCCCCCTTGTCCCATATGATCCCCAAGCCAGAGGCTATTTCTGAGTGCATAGCCAGGAGTAACCTCTGAGCCGCACCAGGTGTGGCCCAAAATCAAAAAGAAAAGTAGTTTATTTGGGAGATCAGGATATTAAACTATTTCAGTAATAAAGTAGTGAAATTATTTGTCTTAAGCAATATTTGCAAATAATACTCTGACTTTTGTTTTGTATTTCTTTTAGTAGACTTATGCTGATTTACCTGATGCAGCTCAGATTCCCCAAGTGTCTAAGAATATATTCAGGCCATCTGTTACATACTTCAGAATTTCCACATGATAACAAAATGACTTCTGTATGCACATCTTAATTTTTCTCAACCTTCCACATTTATATCTTTCTCTTTTTGAGACATGCTGTCTATTAAAAATTCTTCTCATATAAATTCCGTTTCCTATGAATGCCAAGGCCTAGATGTAATTGCCTTAGTCCTCTCATATTTAATTTATTTCTACTTTTATTGACTTCTAAAATCTTCTGCTCCAAACACTACAATAATATATTTTTACTTACCTACAGCAGTATATTTGGGGGGGAGGGTAGCATACTGGAAGTGCTAAGGGATTACTTCTGATTATGTGATTTGGAGTCGTTCTTGACAAGACTCAAGATACCATATGTGGAGATCAAACCCAAGGCAAGACCTTCCCTGTTATATTATATTATGCTCTACGCAAAGCAAACATAAACTTGAATGTTATTTCCTAGTCACCATGTTTTCTTTTGGCCAGCTCTACAGATTCACACTTTTCTCAAAATAGATGTAAAAAAGATTATGGTTACATCAGCAACTCAGCAGAAAATAATCTAGGGAGAAGAAGAGAGGCCATGTCCCCACCCTGCCCAAGCCAAACTTGCTGTACCCATCACCCAAAATCATAACTTTTTCTATGGTATTGCCTCACCACTCCTCTACTATTCTTTTCAGGGACACGAAACTTCAGGTATACCAGTACACTTCAGCTATATAGCAGTCTCTGGGCTGATATCACCAGGGCTTTTTGGAGCAAGTGCAGGCACCCTCCATCCTCACCCTCCTCCTTCTAGAAGGCTTGACAGCTGAGAACATGACCCACAAAAGCTGCAAAAGTATAAGTAATTATACAAAAGTATACAAAATTATACTAAAGTAATTATACAAAAGTATACAAAATTATATTATACAACATATGTAATATACAATATAATAAATTATACAAAAGTATAAGTAATAGTGCTTTAAACTTATCTACAACTTAATTGTCCAGATTGATGTTATCATCCCTATAGAATCACACCAGTTTAACAGAATTGAGAGGTACCAAGAGCTTACTTAACCTTCAGCCATTGTTTTAATGACTTCATTGGAGATACAATCATTTTTACAAATTAGCTAGACACTGTACTTCTTTTTTCATTTTTCATTTTTAATATTTTTCTTTTCTTCCCTTTTACTTTTTTCTTCCCATTTCCTCTCACTTATCTGGAAACAAATGTATGAGGGTCAACAGTACAGTGTCACCAATGTGATGTATTTTTTAAATAAAGTAAAAAAATAATAGAACATTAAAAATGCTACTTTTAATTACTCATAGTCCCTCACCAACACCACAGGCAGTGAATCACCAAGTTCTTCCAATGATATTGCTGAATACCGTCAAATCGCTTCTTTGGTTTTCGTCAATACCCTTTTCTAGTCTTACTGTGCCACTGAGAATTCCCCTGCCATCATTTATGCCATAATAATGAATCACTGTAACTATTATAAAACATAAATCTGATCACACCTTGGTATTCAAACTGTTATATTTCAAGCTACTCTCAATCCTAATAATAAATTATTATCATTTACATCATAGTAAACACCTATTTTCATTTGATCTATTCATTATGTTTATGGTCAGTTTCACACCTTTATTTAAACATATTATTATGTCTTTGTGTATGCTGTTAGTTATACTAGAAATTTTATCCCGTCCTTTTACTCTACTCTTTTAGGGTAATTGCCACTTTTCTTCCAGTGGTCTATTTAAACATGCAGTTACCTCTGGCTGACTAGCATTTTCTGAATCTTCAGGTTGGATTTTGCAATGTCATACATGTTCTTATAACACACTGTCATTTCCTTTTATTATCTTATAACACACTGTCATTTCCTTCTATTATATGTAGCATGGTGTACTATCATTATAGCAGTTTAAATTGCTTTTATTTCTCCCATATTTCAGTAATTAAGATAAATTTAGGTAATTGTAATATTAGGCTAGTAAAATGATTAATTCAAAATTTTTGTTTTGAGACTGGAGCAATAGTACGATGATTAAGTCACTGCTTTACACAAGGCCAACTCTGGTTCAATAGTCTGCATCACACATGATCCCTTGAGCTCCACCAGGAGTGAACTCTAAGTTTTAAATAAGGAGTAAGTACTGAACAATGCCAGGTGTGACTCACTCATAAAAATTTTGTGTTTGTTCACAGTTTTATGTATATAAAAGAAGGGAAATATGAAACTACCTGACATTTATTCAAATTAAGACATCCTTAAATTCTATAGTGAAGTTTTAGTTTAATTTTCCTCCATTTTTAAATTGTGCATATATCAATGTTAAAATGTTAACAATATACTGAACGATATTCTAAACAATACTGTAAAATTCCATATGCTTCTCTAAACATTTTAAGGCAGCTTTGCCTTTGCTATGTAAAGCTATATATAATAGCTATTTATATAATAGTTTTACAAAGCATATATATACATATGTATATGTATATACAATATATGTATATATACACAATAGCCTTTTCTGTCGCATTTTTATATATATGTGTGTATATATAATATATATATATATATATATACACACACAATAGCCTTTTCTGTCGCATTTTGACTGCTATTTTTACCCAGCCACTAGAGCTGAAATCTTTTCTATTTCTATCTTTTTTACAAATTGCTTAACTTGAACCCGCACACATCGTATTTATTTTCCAAATTATCTTATGCAGAGACTTGAAGAGACCAGAAGATGTCTAGAAGAGACTAAATATTTCATCTCCAGAAGAAATGAAATACCAAATTCACTATAACTTTTAGAACAGGAGAGTGACTTTATTAAATTTTCTGATGAAGTTTTGAGAACATATCTTTCAATTTGATTACAATTTTTGCCTGACTGATGAAGGATATTGATATGATTATGCCAATGAGGTCTCATGTAAATGTATGTGTAAATGTTTAAGCTATCACTTGAATGTCTAAAAAGTATCTAAGTTTATATTGTAAATCATTTTAAGTGTCATTGTGTAAGATGAATCTACAATTTTCTTTAAGACTCAAGAGCAGCTGTATAATCAACTTGTATAATCAAGAGCAAGAAAAACCAAGCATTCAGTGATTATGGAGATCAAATATAAGATACAATAACGATTTCAATAAGTTTATTAGGATCATTGAAATTAGAAAACTTTTGGTGCATATCAAGTATTATCTTTTTCTTACATTTACACATTTATATTTAATTACTACTTTAATTGAGATTATTTTAAAGCCAATTTTTGATGATTTTGTGTTATATTTCTTTATTCAATCTATTAGACACATATATCTTACATGTTGTCTTTAAACTCATTATTGATTTTCAAAATTATTTTGGCCTTCCTGCAACCCAATTATCTATAAACATTAACTTTTATTCACTTAAGAATTCCTTGGATTTAAAAGTTAATATATTAACTTGTGCCAAAAAAACCCCACAAATTAATTAGGTGACTTTCATTTGGGAATTAAAATAGTACAACTTCTGTAGTTTTCTCACCCTTGAAAGACTATGTGAAATGAAGAGTAAATACTCATGAGGCTGATAAAGTTATATAAACTCTAGCTTTAACCAAATCAATGTATAATAGGAAGCAAGTTTTAATTTACACTGACTGATATAAATAAGAATAAACTTTGCATAATATACTAATTTTTCAATGCAAAAAATCCTGATGTGTTTAAATATAGACCTAAAGCAGTTATATAAAACCAGTAATTTGCTGAAAGAGGACTATAGATCAAGTGAAAAAGTGTAATAAAAAATTATATGTAGTGGAAAGGATCAAGCCTGTCAATTGTATGCAAGGCAAGTATCTTACCCCTCTACTATCTCTCTATTATCTACTATCTCTGGCTTTAACATTAATATTACAGCTAACCAATGTTAAAAGATGCATTCAAGTACTTTATATTCTCTATTATTAAGGTAAAATATAAAAAAAAATCCTATGTTATAAGGTCAATGGAAAATAATGAAATATTTTTAACATTTCATCCCAGGATGATCACTACTCATATTAATATTTTAACACTGATCCATTACTCAGATTTTGTTTCTTAACAGATATTGCATATTAGGTTAGACTATGAAAAATTAAAATATCCAAGACTATGTTAGAGATAGTTACAGAGCTTACATGCTGCTATCTCAAATCACATGCTGCGCACCATGTAGTCTTGCAATCATTGAGCTTTGCAGGGTGTGAGGCCTCTGAGGCCTCTGAGGAGCACAGAGGTAGTCACAGTAATTTCTAGCACAATAGGTCTGAGAAGAGCCACATATTTGTAAGTGAAAATAGACATGAATATTCCAAGAGCATCCTGTACATTTATTAGGAGGGAGTTCTACTCCCTTATTTATCCCCAAAGCTGTCAGAATGATTTATGCCAAAATATATATTTCTGGTACCAATCCTCAAATAATAAGAGTTAATATTCTAGAGAGATGTTAAAATAACATATTTGAATTGCTCCCATTAAATAAATATTGAGTATTCTTTATTTTGTATTCAGTTTTGGGCCATACCCAGTGGTACTCAGAACTTTGTCCTGTTTCTGTAAGCAGAGAACTCAGGTGACAATATGGGGTGGCTAGGATTGAACCTAGGTCTGTCTCATGCAAGGAAGATGTTTAGGATTGAATTCAGGTCTTTATCATGCAATATCTTATCCACAGTACTATATATCC
>PVKC010007874.1:0-28918 GCA_004027635.1 Crocidura indochinensis | reverse complement strand
TTTTTGGTTTTTGGGTCACACCCAGCAGTGCTCAGGGGTTACTCCTGGCTCCATGCTCAGAAATTGCTCCTGGCAGGCACGGGGGACCATATGGGGCACCGGGATTCGAACCGATGACCTTTTGCATGAAAGGCAAATGCCTTACCTCCATGCTATCTCCCGGGACCCGGTAGTGCATCCTTAAATGCAGTTGTGATTCCTGAACCAAACCTGAATCAACTGCATTTAAGGATGCACTACCACTTTGGCTATTGTAGTAAACTCTGATTTAGAAAGTTTATCATACTTTCTAAAATTGTCTAAATATGAAGTACTCTGTTCCCTAAAAACAGGGTTATGCATAAGTGGGTAGAATTGTCCTGTTACCTCAGGACAGTTTTAGTGTCTGTCTGTCCTTAGACTTTGGGCAAATGGCTTGCTCCAACTTTCCAGTGAAATTATCTTTTTTTTTTTTTTTTACTTTCTATTAAAAAAGACTTGATTTTCCAAACCTTAAACAATGACATAAGACTAAATACATGTAAAGATATTTTATATGTGAAAATGTGTAGTCTTGATCATCTGAGGTTCACATTACATGTTCTGGTGGGTCTTTATATGCTTGAACATTCTGCAGTCACAACTGATCATAGTAATTTCAGTAGGTAGTCGCTCAGTTCTCACCATTTCTTCATTTTCATATTATCATGATCTATCTTTTTTCTATATGTATGTACATAAAAACCTTTCTATCCTTCCAACATATATATTTGAAAATTCATTTTACAACAGTAAAAAAGTATAACTCACTATAATATATTTTAGTATAATAATTCTTACCTTGTTGGTATCATCATGCATTTTCTTGCCAATAATTCTAGGGCATAGTGGGTTGCTGCTGCTGCAGAATCTCCTAGCACGGTGCCCACACAGACCGCCAATTCCAGTTCATTTCCACGAATCAGGTATGCCATGCCAAGCTTGCTCAACAAGAGATCATTTCTTCAGTTGAAAATATTCTGGGAAGAATCACCCATCCCTACTGAACTCATAAAGAAGGTAAAATCGTACGCTAATATGAAATCATTTATCTGTATTGCTCTTCAAAAATGATGGCAATATTCCTATATGTACTTATATAGAGTAATGGCAGATTTCAAATCAAAAGGATGATAGAGACATAGGGAACTTTTTTTTATATGATCAGAATGGAAGAGTTTAGAACTCCTGCTGTTTCTATTATTAGTAGACAGCATCTGCAAACTTCTCATTAGGCCCTTGAATCTTCCTTTCAGAAAAGCCTTTAACTTTGAAGCATCTTCAATAGTATACAATGATTATCATTATTCATAAGGCCAATTTAAGTCTAGGTAAAATATAATCTATACTTTAACTAAAATTTTATCAGTTATGTTAGTTGTCAAGTGGAAAATACTTTAATATATAACCACGAGGACATATTCACAAGTACTTAAAATGAACAATTTCCTTTGTATTTATTCTCATAATCCCTAACAACCACATGAAAAATAGATGAAGACGGTATTCATGCTTTTACTTTAGAGTTAAAGACAGTTAAGAAGACATCAGATAAAGACATCAGAGAAGTTAAGGAATATATTCAAAGAAATATTCTATATAAGTGATACTAAATTTAGGTCTTTTCAACACATGAACATGAGTTTCCAATGACCTCATTGCTGCTTATCACGTATAATAAAACAAGTTAAAATGTTACTAATATGTATCTTTAAATGAAAATAAATAGAAGGAAGATGGAAGGAAATGCATTTTATTTGTGCTTATTAGAAATATGATTACTCAGACTTTGACTTATGTAAAAACAGATCTACCACACAGAAAATCACATTTTCTTCACAAATATCCAAAGATATCTTAAGGGCTTTTCATACAGATGAATGGATTTGAAATGTTGTACCTCAATATTCTCTACAGCAAATTGGCAACATGCAGCCAGCACCGCTCGGCCATCCTGGAAATACCATTCTGCCAGCTCTGTACTGACTTGATGCAGGAGTCTAGAAATAAAGAATAAATTACATATAAAAGTTAAACAACATTTTTTTAAAAAGTAGGTTACTTTTTCCTTGATTAAAATATAAAGCCTGACTTCAGTGGAAAGTTAAGAAAGGTTTTTCTCAGTAGAGAAGTTGGTAAGTCCCCTCATAAACACAGCCTATTGTCTGAAAAAAAAAAAAAAGGATTACTTTAAAATTTTACTATCCAGAATTTAATAATAATAAATATGCCACAAAGTAAAGTTAGCTTATAGGAAATTCAGGTTAAAGTAGAATTTAAAATATTTCAGTAGAGAAGGTCAGAGCGATGGTATAGCAGATTTGCCTTGCTTGTGGTCAACCTGGGTTCAATCCCTGGCATTTGGTAATATGGTCCACTGACCAAATGAGGGGTGATTCCTGAGCACAGAGCTAGGTGCAAACCCTGAGCATTGCTGGTGTGGCCTCCAAATAAAAAAAAAAATCAGTAAATATTTTAAATGCCAAATTTAAAAATGGCAAAGAATAGAAGCAAAGAATCAGCCCTAATATATTGTTTACTTAATTCTAATGCTGTTTAATTATCCTAAAAGTTCAAGTATCATTATAAAAGACAAAAGATGAGATGAAAGAAGGAACACTATCATATTTTTAAAAAAAGATATAACAATCATGCAAAGTATCCCATTTTCAGGATCAGAATGATAAGACAGAGATAAAAGTTTTTGCCATGCATGGAGTCAATTCTGATTCAATTCCCAGCAAAGTATGTCCTTCCCTCTCAAAATAAAAGTCCCTCCAAATTTATAAGTTTAATTTTTAAATACCTATTGAAGCTTTTTCTTTAAAAGAAGATAAAATATTATGACTCTAATATCATGTTCATAAGTTTATGAATCATGCTTTTGTCATGTTGTTATACTATCTGAGAATTAAACGTTTGAAAAAATATTTTCACCAATTTTCCTTTTCTAAAAACTTAAATTTTTTAGAAGAATTTTGGTGTTTTGTTTGTATCATTTCTACTAAAATATGTTTCTAAATCTATATAAAATGCAATAGACTGTTAACAGAACCTAGAACTGGTCTAAAGAACTGAACTTTACCAAGGGTTGGGGAACAGTAAATGGGAGGGACCCTGAGGTTTGGGAATAGTTTTAGAAAGTGAACACTCTGGTGAATAGGATGGTGTTGGAACTTGATATGCTTAGGAAGCTATTATGAACATTATTATAAACCCCACTTCTCCAAATAAAAATAAACATTACAAGAACTACATACATGGTGTGTATATGTGACTGATACTTCTATATTAATCCTGATGTGGGTACTGTAGTAGAAGATAGACTATGATGAGAATCACCGTTTGATAAAGGAAACTTTTATGCACGGAGAAAATACATACCTTCCACAAACACACATTGAAAAATGCATAATTTAAACAAAGAATAAATTTCTTACTCATTAAAATCTTCCTTGTAGGTATCATCAGAACATGAAGACCTGATAGGTGTAGAAACATGTAAATTTTGCATATTTCCCTCACAAGCAGCCTGAAATAAAATGAAATCTTAAATTATTTTTAGTTAATTGTTGATTTTCAACACTTCAGACTATTCTGAGTAAATCATACTTTAAAAACATACTTAAAGTTTATATTAAAATTCGAAAGAACCTGCAATTTTGAAAGACATGTAATAATATTAGCGCCACTATATCAAAAGGAAAGTTTACTATAAAAAGTTGTTCAAGGGGACAGAGCGATAGCACAGTGGTAGGGCATTTATCTTGCATATGGCCAATCTAGGACGGATCTTGGTTCAATCCCTCAGTGTCCCATATAGTCCCCCGAACCAGGAGCAATTTCTGAACACAGAGCCATGAATAACCCAAGTGTCACAGGTGTGGCCCAAAAAGCAAAAAAAAAGAAAATGTTGTTCAAATATGTACATTATTCTGAAGCATAACAAAAGTTTACAGGTTAAAGAAACTTTTGTATTTAAAAGAGATATAAAAGGACTGGCGAGAAACCTGGGTAAGGAGCTTGCCTTATAAGGGGTAAATCCATACGTAGGTTTGATACCCAAACCCATATGTGGTCTCTATGAACATTCAGGAGTAATAACAAAGCACAAAGCCAGGAATAAGCCTTGGGTATAGCCAGATGTAGTCCAAATCCAAAACCAAAATTCCCCTCAAAACAATTTTTTTTTAAAATATGCTTCATTCAGAGCAACAACTGAATAGAGCTCATAACTGAAATGTGGAAATTCAAGGTGAGTAGATCAAGGTAGTTAGGAAACAAGGGATAGGTGATATATATTATTTTAGGTCTACTCAGTCTTATCTCTTCTGTGAATCTGCCTACTAATGCATACATTGTTATATTTAGTGATTTTACCTGCGCAACAAGCAATGCTTCTTTTAGTTGACCTCTTGACATAAAAAAATTGACTAGTTTTTTCACATCCCCAACAGCTATACAGTAAGGAATGACATCATCCTTATCTTCCTGAATTAACTGATCAGCTCTCCTAATAAAAAAAATATTTGTTATGATATACACACTTTTATGTTCTCTATTGAATGGTATATTTTGAATAATAACTCAAAAGTTTTAATGAGAACTCAAAATTTTTTGAGTATTTTAAAAATATTTTTGAATGAGAACTCCAAGGTAATAAAGCTACATTAAGAGACATTTTATTACAATATCATAATACAAGACCAAAGTTTTTATAAATAATAAAAATAATAGGGAGCTGTTTTCCTTTAGAATGCAACATATTTTTATATTTCAAATTCATTGACCAATTCAGGTCTTAAAATTAGTAAAACTGACTTAGTTTGGCTAAATGTATTTAACTGAAAATAAGCTATAGACAAATGTCTATTTTTAATGTGCATAACAATGAATGTAAGTCTCTAAGCTCAAACAGCTTAAAAATACAAGGACAAGGACACAAATAGTAACAAAGTAGAAACAACGTAGATGCCCCAAATAAAAGTTAAAAAATAAAGATAATGCAAGATCAGGATATGTGGAGGTACAAAGAGGATCCTGATTTAATAGCTGTCTATGTTGCTTTCTCTCTCCCTACAGACTAAGTGATTTCTCAATGAACTACCTAGTCAGTTAATTCTTATTTTGATGTTCAATTTTGGCTCTACAAAAATAATCCATCTATCAAATCTTTTAATTCAATCACTAATATTCAGTTAGATATACAAGAGACTGTTTTATAGTTTGGCTAACTCACTGTTAGTAGTATATAGTTGGTTTTTACCATGTGATCCTGATTTTTGCTACAACTATGTAGAAACAGTATTTTCCTCTCTGTCATATGCTTGAAGCTGGGGTCTAGAAACTTCCGATCTATTTCTCTGAATTGTGGAGCTAATAAACAGAAAACACTGGATGTCATGTGACTAAGGAGTAGAGAAAAATAGGCTTTGCTTTTTAAATGAGGGCAAAACAAAGTAATTTTATGGAAAAAAATTCTCTACTAACTTGACTTACTAAGTTTTTTTTCACTAGGAGAATAATATTCTCAATTACTCAGTGATGGTATCTGGGATTCTTAAAGCTTAGGATAGGGAGCCTGTAGTCTACTGGTTGGTATCTGCTTCTTGCTTAACTTATTGTTGGGAAAGTAGTTACTGGGGATAATCTTGATTTCATGCTTCAAAATTGATAGACCTTGACTTATTTTGATTTATGCACAAATTTCAGTTGATTTTTCTAAACTATGTCCTATAAAAGAAAAAAATGAAAATGTTTCATTTATTTTTAAAGAAGCAAGGTCATAATTTATTAAATAGTATTCTATTGACATCACAGAAAATTGGACATAGGGGAAAATAATTAAATGTGCATTTATTAATTGAATAGAGAATTCTGGTTGGCTGTACCTTAGTTCTGTGCTCTTCAAAAGCTATGCTGAACATTATCACAGAGTATATGTAAATATAGGCTAATTTGAAAATAAGACCTTTGCCAATGTAATTAATAGTTAACATGGGGTTCAACTGAACTGAAATAAATCCCAAACCCGTTGTAATAGATGTTCTTATAAAGAGAGAAATTGTAGGAACAGAAAAACAGGGGGTTGGACATGTGAAAACCACACAGAAACGATTTTCATTTACAAATCAAATGATACTATGCACTGCCTTTAAGAATCAAAATTGAGGGGCCGGGCGGTGGCGCTGGTTGCCTGCGCTAACCTAGGACGGGCTGTGGTTTGATCTCCCGGTTCCCCGTATGGTCCCCCGTGCCTGCCAGGAGCGACTTCTGAGCGAATAGCCAGGAGTAACCCCTGAGCATCACCGGGTGTGGCCCAAAAACAAACAAACAAACAAAGAAAAAAACAAGAATCAAAATTGGAGAAGAAGCATTAAGCATTATTTTATCTTTCTCAGAATCTTCAGGAGAAATCAATCCTGATGACATCGTGGTACCAGATTCTGGCATCTAAAACTCTAGTAGAATAAACCTCTGGCATACTAAATTACTTAGTTTTCAGTACTTTATTATAGCAGCTCTCTGGAAGTAAGACAACCTAGAAAGTTTTGTTCCTTTAGAGCATTCTAGAGTAAAGATCTTAGTTAAGCTTGCTCAGTGGTAAACCTCTGGTCATCAGGACCTCCTTCAACTCCTCAGATAAGAAATGGAAACACTTAAATTTTGGAGATTACTTCAGAGAATAAATGTTCTATGAACTTCCAGTAACCTGCAAAAATAATCTTAGCAGCTTCATTTCAATAGCACATATGAATAGCAAATACACTAATTAGTGAAGGTGTTTACAGGTTAATCAGCTCCAGAGGATGTGAGAGAAGGAGCTGAGAGGAGCTGAGAGGAGAAAGTTCTCTTCCTCTGTTTCTCTCAAATGTTAGGTCAACAGCAGGAACACAAAAATGAACTGAAATTAGCTCACTAATTTCTTTATCATATCAAAAGTAGGACTTTTTTTTTTGATATGATTTCAAGACAACCTAAGAAGAAAAAAAAACAGATCTCAAAACATCCCATAGTATTACTGTTTTAATTTGGATATAGTTTAAAACATCTATTTGGATACAGATACTCTGTCTTACCTCTGCATTAATTTCTTCCAGTATTTCACAGAGACACCAGGGGCAATTGACAAGGCTTTGTCCCACTAATAAGAGAGGAAGAGCAGAAACATAGTTAATTTGATAACATGATCTTTTTTTGGGGGGTGTGGTGGCAGGGCTCCTAGTCACGTCCAACATTACTTAGCGGAACAGGGGAGCATATGGTGCTGGGGATTAAACCTGGGGTTCCCACATGAGAAGCAAGTACTCCAGTCCTTTGAACTAACTCTCAGCCCTAACTTAATAGAATTTTACTTTCATGAACTCATAAATATGTAAGTTCTTAGAGTGCTTGAATTTCCAAAAATATTTTGTATGCTAGCTTATAAATTTCACAGGGTACTTACATTTTAAATGAAATATTGATATTACAATACTTAGTCAAGAAAAGCCCAGAGCTAGGAAAGTGAAGGCAAGAAGATAAGAATAAGAAAGATGGCATGTACATAGGGAAAGGAAAGTGCAGGATATACATTGGAAAATGTATAAAGTCATTTCCAACACATAATTTATTTTATGTTATTCTCTAGTTTATCATATTAAAATATATAATAATATTCATCTCACTGTTTAATTAAAAAAGTACTACTTTTTAAATTTTTCTCATTTTTATAAATTTTGTTTGTGATATTCCTTAGTAATTAATAATACCTGTCTTTGTATTTAAAACATTGAGAAATAAATTAAAAAATTAGCAAGAATATTACAGAGGTTAACTATTCAGTCAAGAATGATTGTAACTGTTAATTGAAAATATGTAGCTCTCTGAATAAAGTCTTAAATGGAACAGAGACTAGAATCTTGTACAATTCAAATACATGAATCAATATTTCATTTTAATAAAAGTTCTTTAGAAATAATATAATCTGTGGCCAGAGTGATAGCACAGCAGTAGGGCATTTGCTTTTCAGGAGGCTGACCAAGAACAGATGCGGGTTCGATCCCCAGCATCCCATTTTGTCCCCTGAGTCAGGAGTGATTTCTGAGCACAGAGCTGCAGAGTGTAGCACAAAATAACAACAACAAAACAGAAAAGAAAAGAACCGATGGTATATACTGCAATTAAATCTAGAAAAATTGGTGATTGAACTTAAATGCTAAATTTTAATATTCATTACTTAAATTTCTGCTTTTTAAAACAAGCTGACCTAAAGTAATTGAGGGGGTGGCGCTGGAAAGACAGTATAGGGTAAGGTACTTGTCTTGAACTTGACCAACCTAAGTTTGATCCTAGGTATTCTATTTGATCCCTTGAGCACTGCACTGCCAAGACTAATTCCTGACTTCAGAGCCAGGAGTAAGCCCTGAGCATCACTGGATGTGGTCCCAAAACAAAACAAAACAAAACATAAATTGTGAGAGGGTATTTGTCTTTATTTTAATAAAGGCTAACAGAAATGTACATTAGATTAATTTGGATTTTCTCAAGCACGTTTAAACCATGTCTGATGATTGAAAAAAGAAACAATTTCCTAATGTTTTATTAATCTTATAAATAGAATACTATTTGTAAGCAACTGATAAGAAACAATTAAAAGGATACCTAATTTCTAAAAGATTGCAAACACTTCTTTTGGTTATGAAGTTCCTCAATGAAATTGCTGAATGATAAATTTACAAAACTCCTTATGTGTTTCCTAATTAAAGTAGATTTACCTTCAATTTTAAGTTAAATAGAAAATTTTGTATGCACAAAGAAATAATGTTGTACCAAAAAGTATTAGTTTCCTCCTTGAATTCTGTTCTGAGGCTACATTCTGGGATGCAAACCTCTTATTCCAGGCTCTGTGCCTAGGGCTCACTCTTGGTAGTTCTTAGAGGACCATATTCTAGGCTAGAAAACAGACTAGAAATAGCCAAAAGCAAGACAAGCCCTACTCCCCTGTGCAATATCTCTGGCCGAACATTTTTGGGAGAAGGAGAGTGAGGTCAGGCATTCAATGGATGCTACATCTCTGGCCTCTCCTAGAACTCTGATGATCTTTCTAGTTATTTCTTTTTTTTTTTTTTTTTTTTTTGGTTTTTGGGCCACACCCGGTGACACTCAGGGGTTACTCCTGGCTATTCGCTCAGAAGTCGCTCCTGGCAGGCACGGGGGACCATATGGGGAACCGGGGGATCGAACCGCGGTCCGTCCTAGGTTAGTGCAGGCACCTTACCTCCAGCGCCACCGCCCGGCCCCCTAGTTATTTCTAATGACTGTTATAAAGTAACTTTAAACTAAACCTTTACTTCAGTAAAACTTTTACAGTACTACTAAATTATTTTTTAGACTGCAAAGCTGTATCAGTCATGATTATTAAATTGCATATTCTATTATGTTAGGCCAAGTAATATTTAATTGACTCTAATATATGGAAAAATTAAAAGTCAATTTTAAGTATAATCATATTTATATGTAAATGTAGATTACTTTTACCTTATATCACCTGTGTGTTTTTAATATACTTTGCAATCATACAATTAACCAGCCAAATATTTTTCAAAATAATAATCTATAAAATGAGTTCATCCCAATTTATGTCTTATGTATGGAGACATGGGAAAATTTTCCAACTAAATATGCATGCAAAAAATTGAAAAAATAAACACAACTCCATTTCAATTACTGCAATACACAAGCAACCTGTCTCTCCACAATTTTGTTCCCTTTTGTTTTCCACCCACCTCAGAAAGTCCATAATTATCCTGATGTTTAAAAGTATAGATTCACCCTAAACTATCTCTTTATATTCTGTTTTTATAAACCAACCCTCTCTTACAATTAGAAAAGTTTTAAGAATATCATTTAACATGACACAGCTCTCCACAACAGCCCCAGGAACCAAATCCATTCCAGGACATCCTTAATACTGCTCTGGCACCAACAGGTGCCAGTTCTGATATGATATCCTGACAACAAGAAAATGGGAACATCTTGATCAAAGAGCAGGTTGTCTTACCTCACCATCTAACCATAAGACAAAATCAGAAGACTTGTCATCCTTTGATCTGTGCAAAAGCCAGATCTATGGATGTGACAACCATGACTTGGCAGAATGTATCCTGGGACCAATAAAAAAGCCCTAGTTTAGGTTTTGGCCTATGATCTGTATAATAACCAATATCTCTAATTTCAGAGGTCTGACTGAGACTACAGCAACTGAATGGGTCTTCTGGAAGCATAATGGAAAGACTCTATCCAGGCTCCATCCTAGGATCAGCACAATGACCAAGACCTTCAACAATAGAAGATGGATTAAAACGACAGTGAAGGAACAGAACTTCTAGAACTGCAAAGAAAGACTTCATCATAAGCACCATTCCTTGACCTGTACAGATACCAAGATCTCTAGATACAGAGGTCTGATTTTATCACCCATGATGGAGCAGAAGTCTTCCACACACAACAAAAGCACCTAGGGGAGAGTAAATGAACATGCAAGGAGTCTGTAGTTATTCCCATGACAGTATACTTCAAGGGTGGAGAAATCCTATATCTCTTAGGCCAAGGGAATTCCCTTTCTAATGTCCCCAATATTTACTGTGCCTATACAGGAAAAAAAAACAGCACAAAATAATCTTTTTTACTTATTTATCTATTATTTATTTTTCTTCTTTTTGCTCTCTGTTATGTTTTTATTTCAGGACTGTGGTTATTATGTGGTGCTTGTCTTTATTGCTGTAGTGCTCACCTGATTTTTTGTTTGATATTTCCTTTTGTACTGTTGTGGTGTTTTGCTTCCTTTTTCCCTTTTCTTCTCACATATTCAAGTGTATGACAGAAGTTCTCAAACATTTTCATACATGAAAATATTTGTAAATACAAAAGCACAGTGGGATTCCAGCCCCCGAATATATGATTTTACATATTTGGAATAGAAAACATATGCCTAGAAGTTCCTAAGTTATGCTGATGCTAATAGCCAAGAATCAATTTTTCTATTTCTCTCTCAATATATTTCTATTTATCTACACACACAGCTCCCAGGTATATATATATACACATGTATGTATATAAATTTGGGATATATACCGTTGTAACAATTACACCTAGAAATCAAATAAATTTAAAAGCAAGCATGTAACAAATACTTAAACTACTTTACAAACTTATTAAAGTCACATTACCTCTCCAAGTTCGATCATAAGCTCACAATATCTCTGAATTTGTCCTAATCTCAGGTGTATTTCAGCAGCTTCTTTCAGTCTTTCCTCCTTTGTTGGTGCACCAATGCCGCCACCAAATTTAGACATTTTGACTGTTGTAAGCTCTTGGGCTTCAGACTGTTAAAAAGAAAATTAAAGTTTCCACATGTTATGATTCAAAGGTTGTTGAAAAGAGATGGTCCAAAAATAACAAAGCATTACATGAAATCATGCTTTTAAAAGTTTGCACTTCTGGAAACTAAATATTCTGAAAAGTGATTACATTTTATTCATAAATTATCCTCTTTAGACATAACATTTCTCAGTGATATTAAAGAGTGATGGTAGAAGAGTGGCTGAACCCAATTGCTTTCTAAACTCTCTGGCACTGTGGGTATAGACAGAAGCCGTTAGGTAATAAGCAATATTATTAAGGACAGAGAACTAGTGGCAAAGATGCTTTCTCACTCCTAGTAGCTCCTGCACTGCTGCCAGGCAATATTTTAAATTATTAAATGTTCAGTTCTTGGTTAAGGAAGAATTTTTTGTGAGAATTAGTTTCTTGGGTTCAGAGAAATATACAGTAGGCAGGGCGCTTGCCTTGATGGTACACCCAGGTTTGATCCCCAGCACTTAAGATGGTATTTTTGGGACAGTAAGAATTGATCTTTGTGATAAAGTGCTATGTATTATAACCATTCAGTAAAAATATTGCAAACTACTGTGTCTAAATGGAAATAAAGGGAGAGTGAGAGAAAAAAGAGAAAGAAAAAGGGAGAAAGAGGGAGAGAGATGGAGAGAGAGAAGAGAGAGAAAGAGAGGAAGCTATCTGACATTGGTAGGCAAGGAGAGAGTGGGAAGTAAACTTGGGACATTGGTGGTGGGACATGTATACTGATGAATGGTATTATAGATAGTATGACTGAAACTCATTCATGGACAATTTTATAAATCTGTATCTCACAATGATTCAAATGATTCAAGTAAAAAATTTATGTATCAAATAAAAGACTATCTCTGAGTACAGAATCAAGAATAAGCCTTGAGTGCCAACAGGCTGGCTCAAAAACCAATAAATAAATAAATAAATAAATAAATAAATAAATGAATCAATGAATGAAAGAAAAGAGAAAAGAAAGTAAATTTTTATAAAACCATCCAGTTTTCAACCATGGTACAGATCTCTTGCTTTTCAAAGTTAACGACTGATATTTGATTACAAACTACTTATTTTTTCTGGTCCTAGGAAAGGAGGGTTCTGCATATGATTTCAAGCATTAACCAATTAATAGTTTTATATTAAAATTTATTAAGAACTAGGGGCAGGAGAGATATTCAAAGGGTTAAGGTACCTGTCTTTCAATATAGCCAATCCTGGTTCAATCCCAAGCACAAAATATATTCCTTTGGACATAAACAGGAATAGAGCACAAAACCAGAATTAGAGCTAAAAAGCACTTAGAACTAGAATATAATCCATTTTAATTAAAACAAAAATTTCAGTTTATAGTCTGTAAAGTCTCTGAGAGTAAAATCAGAATAGTACCTTTTACAATTGCTTCATAAAGAGTAAAAATAAAGCATTTCAAGTAGTTTTAAGTTATCTTTGAAGAATTTATGATAGTCAACCTACAAAGATCTATATGGCAGCCCAAATCTCCTAACTGGTATTTACTTAAGATTTATTTCCTCTGTGTTCACTTATCTTAACTGTATCAACTCAAATCATAAAAATGTTCACAAATACTTATATGTTATAATAGACAAGAAGCAAAACCATAATTTAGGGAGGTTTAAGGACATCACACTACATACTTACAGTTCTAAATTTAATTAGATGTTTCAAATGCATTATTCCTTTACAATAATTATGAGGAAGTAAACTGTCGTCTTGCCCTTTTATCACAGCAACTAAATTCCACAAATTTCCACTGACGCCTGGAGGCTGAAAAGTTGACACAGATTTAATGAACACCTCTTAGCAATTTATCACATAAAAACTATAGCATAAGCATAAGTAAAATTAAACATGAATAAAAATAACAGTGTCACTATTACAATCATTTAGGCCATCTATTATTTTTGAGCTTTCTTTGTTGTCTTACACATGTATTGTAGACTATGTTCAAAGACACCTGTAAATTGGAATGAGGCATGTAAGTCAATGGTAGGTTATGATGATTCATTTGGCTGTGGAGAAAATGTTCATGTTTAATTCCTAAAACACTTACTGATAAACATTCGGAAAAACACCTCAGTTTCTTCCCTCGAGGATTCCCTGTTAATTTCTCTATTTCTTGTTTAATATCTCTTGACACTTTACCACAAAACAGAGGAGGTGTGCCTTGTTCAATTGCAGAATCTGGAGAATTGACATCATTCAATGAGAGATTGCTCATAAAATGATTGTGTACAATAAAATATGACTCATGGCTATTTTCAATACCTGTGTTCCCAAAAATTTCTTCCCAGGATCTGTCAGCCAGAATATTGATATATAAAGGTGTGATTAAAGTGGTTAAGGACCAGAGTCTCACTGTGGAATCACGGGAGCAAGAAGCCATAGTGAAGGGGTAGCTGGGATGACACGTTAATCCTGAGGGAAAGAATTAACCTATTTTAGAGGAAGCAACAATAGACACTAATTTTTTATTTCTCAGAAGGATAGGCTAAGATAATAGACAACTGGAGAAAAGATTCAAAGGATTATTATACTCCTTTGACATTACATAAAATGTATCTTACATTTTATCTTACATTAAAATGGCATTATTTGGATTTGTAGACTATGCATATGTTTTATTTTTCTAACCACTTACATTTCATTGTATTCCTAACTTTTATAAAATCTATGTATGGCTGAGAAAGAAAGGAGAAACTATCCTGATTTCCTAGTGTTCCAACTCCCCTGCACTCTTGACCTCATCCAATGCCTGTAGCTTACAGGTATATTCATTGCAGTGCAATTTACAATAACGAGAATCTGGAAACAATCAAGATGTCTGACAACACATGAGTGGCTAAAGAAGCTGTGGTACATATATGTAATGGAATACTATGCAGCCATCAGGAAAAATAAAATCATGATATTTTCCTATATGTGAATTGACATGAAAACTATTATACTGAGTGAAATAAGTCAGAGGGAGAGAGATAGACACAGAATAGTCTTACTCACCTATGGGTTTTTCAGAAAAATAAAGGACATTATTGTAATAATACCTGGAGACAAGAGAGATGAGGAATGGAAGAACCAGTCCTTGGTATGATGCTTACCACAAAAAGTGGTGAGTTCAGTTAGAGAGGTAACAAAATACACTGACAACTTTCATGGCACTGGTAGTAAGTGAGAGAAATAGAATGCCCATCTTTAGTATAGGCAGGCCGTAGGAGGGAGAGGGGAATGGAGCATTGGTGGTGGGTATGTTGCATTGGTGGTTAAAATGAAATGTTGGTGTTATACTCAATAAAAGATTTGAAATTTTTTTTTGTTTTTTTTTTGGGGTCACACCCGGCGGTGCTCAGGGGTTACTCCTGGCTCCATGCTCAGAAATTGCTCCTGGCAGGCATGGGGGACCATATGGGGCACCACGATTCGAACCGATGACCTTTTGCATAAAGGCAAACGCCTCACCTCCATGCTATCTCCCAGGCCCCTGAAAGTTTTTAAATTCTTCTTTTCAATTTATCTCTAGAGTAAAGAAATTGAGAAAAATCTAAATTCTACACATGAGTCTATGGGTATATGTGATGCGGTTGTGTATGTGTGAATACTGAAATAGGCATCGGGAACTAGTTCCTTCAGAGTTAACAATATTAATCTTCTATTAATTCTGATGATGTATCCTATTAGTATGTTGACACATCCTGATATTTTAATAATAAACATATAACCTTTTAATGAGAAAAATATTTTAAAATAAAACATTGGGAATGCTACTGTGTGATCTCACATGGCAGACATTGTAAATTCAGTTTCGATATTCTGCTATGACCTGAACTTGATCCTCCCTGCCCAGATAATTCCCTGAAGGTGCTTCTACAGAGGTTAGTAGTCCTGCCCACAAAAGATGGCGGCAGAGGAGTGGGATGCTCCTCTTTGCAGCTGCGTGCTTCTTCTAGCCAATGAACCCCCACCATAAAATTTATAATAAAAAAAACAGTCTACAAGTGAGACAATGGTGAAACAATGCAGACCAACACTATGAACAGAGAATAAAGATGACAGCTCTGATACCCCATAAAGTGTATACGACCTAGTTAGCCTGTTAGATAAGGAATTTAAAGAAGAAATATGGACGAAGTTCATAGAACTCAAAAAAAACATAGATTAAGCTGAACAAAGATATAAATCAGAAAAATCAAACCTGAAATAACAGGTCTGAAAAACTCTTTAGATGAAATGAAAACCTCAATGGAAACCCTCTCCAACAGAGTAACAGCAGCTGAGGACAGACTCAGTGAGATAGAAGATGAGAGGCATAACAATCCCATGTAACATAAGAAACTGGAAAAAAGTCTTAAAACAAATGACCAGACAATGGGAAAAAAACTCAATGAATGAACTGATGAAAATAGAAATCTTTGATCAACTCAACATAAACAACATAAGAATCATTGGAATCCCAGAGACCCTGGAAGAAAATCCCCAGTAAGAATCAACAGTCATGGATATAATTGCAGAGAAACCTAAAGACTGCATGCAACCAAACCTTGTATGCCCAACCAGTAACAGTTAAAAGAGACCTGAAGAAAACCAGCCCAAAGCACATTGTGTCACATTGACAAATCCCACAGATATGGATAGAATACTGAAAACAGCAACATTAAAAAGGGAAATGGAGCCAGGAGTAACCCCTGAGCACTGCCCGGTGTGACCCAAAAATCAAAAAAAAAAAAAAGGGGGGAAATTACAAACAGAGGAACACGCTTAAGATTTACAGCAGACTTGTCACAAGAAACTGTAAAGGCCATAAGGCAGTGTGGTGGGATACAGTGACAAAACTCAATGAAATAAATGCTTCACCTAGAACAGTGGTCGGCAACCTGCAGCTCCCGAGCCACACGTGGCTCTTTACACTTTTAATTTGGCTCTTCTGTGTGCCAGGCAAGGCGACGGTTCCAGGAGTCAGGACTCTGCTCTCAGCCTCTATCAGTGCGCACCCTGTGTGCAGCCTCGGCAACCAACTCCAAGAGCATAAAATGATACCCAGTATCAATCCAAAACAAAGGTGTTTTTTTGGCTTTTGGGTCACACCCGGTAGAGCTCAGGGATTACTCCTGGTTCCAAGCTCAGAAATCGCTCCTGGCAGGCTCGGGGGACCATATTGGATGCCAGATTCTAACCAGTGCCCTTCTGCATGAAAGGCAAGCACCTTACTTCCATGCTATCTCTCTGGCCCCACCTCTTAAACCTCTTCCTTTGATACGTAAAAGTCCACTGAATATGTACTTTTGTCTCTCACTCTTGACCTGAAGCCTCCTGGTATTGGGAACTGGTTTTAATAAAGAAAGAGGTGTTCTAGCTTTTTGGGCTCCAGGCAGAGAGTACAAGGCAAAAGGCCATGGACTCCATGATCATCCTTTCCTGGCTAGCTTGGTTTATTATTTCTTTCCTGCTACCCTGCTTCTTCAGACCAGGTTGGGTGGGGTTTAGAAATACAGTGCCTGGAGTGATCTTAAAACACATATTTTATTTTGCACAAGAGTGGGCATCTTACATGAAGGGATTCTCAACCCAGAGTTTTCTTTTCTTGGATTTTCATGTTCAGAATACTCATGATTAAAGTTGTGAGCTAATGCCCTTAAATGCTGTTTTTCATATTGATTATGACATAATATAAGTGACAATCAGAAATGTTTTGCAAGAGTGGAAACATTTCAATATCTCCTTCTCAAACATAGCTATCCTAGAATCAGATTCTTTTTTGAACACATCCATCTTATGTCTCACCGTAAAAACTACTTGTGAAATTCACCTGCAGAGAAATATTAAATTCATCGAGAAAATGAACAATGTCTGCCAAATACACAAGCTTATCTACCCATTCCTTGTCCAACTGGGGCTGTACAAAGTCAGAGTTCTGCTCTCACAGGAACTGCACTACTTCTTTTCTCTTGCCAACAAAGCGAAAGAGCACCCTTCCCCTGAACAACCACCTTACTTCTTCATGGAGAAGATGCTAGTAGTGGGCATCCATACTCTCACCCAGGGTGGTGAATAGCCTGGATTTGATCACAATTGTGAATTTCACAAATTATATTTACTGTGTCATCTGTCACAGAGTTTAGTTCAGCAGGGAGTTTTTTTGAATCCAGTCTATCATACAATGAGTGGGTACAATGTACGGGTGTATAACTTCTGTTTCTTGTGACTACACAAAAAAATTGAGCCATGCAGAGTGCATCATCTTTACATACATCAACACATCAGATTATTATTCTGAGTGAAATGAGTCAGACAGAGAGGTGTAGACACAGAATAATCATTTGTTGTATATAAAAATAATAAATGGCAATTGGTAGTAATATCTAGAGAAAATAGGGATGAGGTACAGGAGGATTAGTCCATGATAGGAAGCTTGTCATAAAAAGTGGTGAGTTCAGTTAGAATAGATAAAGGTACATTATGACATTAATAGTTGGAACATATCACTCTGGACAAGAACTGGATGCTGAAAATGGATAAGTGACATGCACGGTACCCTTTAATTAACAATATTGCAAACCATGGTGTCAAAAAGGAAATTTTGCAAACCTCAGTGTCATAAAGGAAAAGAGAGATAGAGAGAAAAAGGCAAAATGCCTTCCTCTGACATAGGCAGAGGAGGGTGAAGGGGAAGGAAACAAGGGACATTGGTGGTGGGGAAAGTGCACTTGTGAAGGGTAGTGTACATTCTATGATTGAAACTCAAGTATGAATAATTTTGTAACAAATATGCTTAAATAAAAAGGTTATTTTTAAAATGTTTCAGGCACTCTATCATAATTCCTTTATAATATATCATATGCCTTTAACAGAGTGCCGTTTTTGTTTTTGTGTGTATTTTAGTTTGGTTACTTGCAGCACACACTAAATTGTCAATAGATTTTTTTCCTTTCAGTGAAATCACTACTTTTCTCTGGAACACTGTCCTTGCTTTTAAAGATTGTTAAAAGGTTTTTCTCTTTTACCTGTTACATCTCCATATTGTAGGGTTTCAAATTTTCAACACATTTTGGTTATCAAGAGGAAACATTTTGAAACTTTTTGCTTCCTTATTATTAGAAATCAAAGCATTTTCCTCGACAAGGGTGTTTACTATCCAGAATTAACATGATCAGTGGATTAAAAAACTGTATTTCATGATGGATGTTACTTCACATCTAAATCAGCTTAATCATAAACTACAGGGGAAAGGAAACACAATTTTTTAATGTTAGAAGTTATTTCGATTGAAAACAAATTATCTGTTTTTTCTCAAGGTTTTGACAGAGAGATTTTGATTTACCGTCCAAGTCTGTTGAAACATCGCCAAGAAAATAATTCTGATATTGACATTGCCTATTTTAAAACAGCACTTTTAAATATGAGGGAAGCTTTTCTCAAGAGGTTTCAGGATTTCAGAAACAGCAAAGCAACATTGCCTCTGTTAAAAAAACCTCTGGATGCCACTGTAACGGAATTAAAATTTTCTCCTTTAATATCGACATTGGTAACTTTGAAATTCAATTTCTGGATTTAGAAAACAAATAACTCTGGAGCTCAAAATTCGAATGTCTTTGTGCTAATTTAGAAAGACTGGGAGAAACACAAATGTGAACTTAGTTCACAGCATAAGTGGTCTGCTTTGAAAGACCTGGAGAAAGAAGATATGTTGATTTTTTTTTTTTTTTTTTGGTTTTTGGGTCACACCCGGCAGTGCTCAGGGGTTACTCCTGGCTCCATGCTCATAAAATGCTCCTGGCAGGCACAGGGGACCATATGGGGCACCGGGATTTTTAACACCTGGAATAGTATTCCTGACTCATATACTATAATCAACTGAAAAAGCTAGCGTTTGCTGTTCTTTCCTTGTTCAGGTCTACATATTTATGCTAACAATCATTTTCAAGTATGAATCTTATCAAGAGTAAGCAGAAATAGTCTCATCGATGAGAACCTGGAATCGTGCCTAAAATTAAAAACAACAACAAACAAACCTGATTTACTCAAACTATCCAAGGAAATACAAGGCCAATGTTCACATTAGTGTTTGTGATTTTGTCAGTCATTGTCAGGATGAATTTTCTCTACATTGTAAGGCAAATTTTATGTAATTTAACGTTATTGATAAATGATATCGTTCTAAAGTTTTTGTTTTATTAGTTGTGTTATTTGTATCCTCCCGACCTATGTGGATACTTGCATGCAGAATATTCTCAATAAAAACTTATAGAAACTAAAAACAGTGTACCATCCTACGTATTTTCAGTTTAAAAAATGTGGCTCTTGGGACTGGAGACATAGCATGGAGGTAAGGCTTTTACCTCTCATGCAGAAGGTTGTTGGTTCGAATCCAGGCATCCCATATGGTCCCCTGAGCCTGCCAGGAGCGATTTCTGAGCATAGAGCTAGGAGTAACCCCTGAGCGCTGCCAAAAAAAACAAAACAAACAACAAACAAAACACAGAAAAAGAAAACAAAAATCAAACAAAAAAAACCCAAAAAAATGTGGCTCTCAAAATACATTTTAATCGTGGTTTTGGCGAGATTTGGCTCAGTTGAGAAAAAAGGTTGCCGACCACTGATACTGCACCCAGCCAGACTCACTTTCAAGTTCGAAGGAAGTATACAGAATTTCATGGATAAACAACAGCTCAGAAACTTTACAGACTCAAAACCAGCCTTAAAAGAAAAACTGAAAGGTCTACTTTAAGACAAGACAGACAAAAAGACACATAAAACTTCTACTCAAAGATGACATTAAACCCCATGACAATTATCTCTCTTAACATCAATAGATTAAATGCACCAGTTAAAGAGACACAAAGTGATAAAATATATCCAAAAGCTGAATCCATCATTCTGCTGCCTATAAGAAACACATCTGAATAGTCAGAACAAACACAGACTCAAAATCAAAGGCTAGAGAAAGAACAACCAAGCAAACAAAACCCTTAAAAAAGCTAGAATGGCCATAATAATATCAAATGAAACAAACTTTAGATTAAGAAAAGTTATAAGGGACAAAGATGGACATTTCGTGCTAATCAAGGGATATGTACAACAGGAAGAAATATCTCCCCCAAACACATATGTACCAAATGAGAGACCAGCAACATATTTAGTACAATTGTTGACAAATCTGAAAGAAGACATCAGTAACAGCACAATAATAATGCAGACCTCAACACTGCACTGACACCCATCCAGTCTGCCTTTGTGGAAAAAAATAGGGAGATTCTTTAAAAAAAAACTAGAAATTTAGGTCCAATATAATCCAGCTATACCACACCTAGGAATATACCCTAGGAACACAAAAACACAATTTAAAAATGCCTTCTGAACACCTATATTCATTGCAGTACTATTTACAATAGCCAGAATATGGAAACAATCAGATGCCTTTCAACAGATGAATGGCTAAAGAAACTGTTACATATACATAAAAGAATATTATACAGCTGTCAGGAGAGATGAATTCATGAAATTTTCCTATACATGGATGGACATGGAAACTATTATGCTGAGTAAAATAAGTCAATGGAAGAGAGATAGATGAAGAATAGCCTCACTCATCCATGGGTTTTAAGAACAATTAAAGGCATTAGGGTAATAATTCCCAGAGACAATAGAGATGAGGGCTGGAAGGACAGGCTCACGCTGTGAAGCTCACCCTAAAGAGTGGTGAGTGCATTTAGAGAAATAATTCTATTTAGAGAAATAGAGGTAGAATGCCTGTCTGGAATACAGGTAGGGAATGGGGGAGGATGGGGTGAGGGGCATTGGTGGTGGAATTGTTGCACTGGTGAAGGGTGTGTCCTTTTTATGACTGAAACCCAACTACAATCATGTATGTAATCACAGTGCTTAAATAAAGATATTATTTTGCAAAACATAAATAAAATAAAACATTGCAAAAGTCCAAAAATGCAATATTACTCAGAAATAAATTTTGTAAATATACTGAAATAACTATATATTACCGTATACATCTGCACCATGATCATACACAGTATCCAAACAGGTTCCATCTCGAGTGTCCCATACTTTAATAGTATAGTCCCAGCTGCCAGATATGAGTAGATATGGAATCTCGGTATTCCACATTAATCCCCTAACTGGTGCAGTATGTCCACTAAGAATATTTATGCAGGTATCCTGAGTATAATCCCAGATTCGAACAGAACTGAAATAATAATAGAATACTGTAGAATAGCATTCAAATTTAATTTAAAGTATTTCTATATTTGTAATGGAACAAAATATTCTTAGCATATTAAAAGGGCATTTTATGTTTCAAGCTATACTGTTTCTCCTTTTTAGAGTAGATGGTTGGAAAAGCATATTTAACAAGGCTATTGCTAGATAGTTCAATATATATTTACTTTTACTGGTAATTTTCAATTGTAGTAAATATTATGCATATATAAATAATAGGTAAATATATATTTGCAGTACTAGAGATAAAAGTCAGGAATTAACAAACATAAAGCAATACTTAACAGTTTAAACATTGAAATCTATTACAATGAAAACATCTACATGACAGAAGCCAGAGAGTAAATATGACTAATAACAAAGATATCATAGATGAAGAACTCAAATATATAATGTGAGATTATAACATGAAGATGTAGGGTATTTTTTGAAAAATCAAACTTTATACTTGTAACAATCAATCCTTTGTAATCAATCTTTGTAATCAATCCTTTAAGTTTTGCTTGTCAGGGGCCAGAACAGTATCACAGCAGTAAGGCGTTTGCCTTGCACGTGTCTGACCTAGGACAGACCACGGTTTGATCCCCGGGTGTCCCATTTGGTCCCCCAAGCCAGGAGCGATTTCTGAGTGCATAACCAGGAGTAACTCAAGAGCATCACCAGATGTAGCCCAAAAACAAAAACAAGTTTTGCTGGTCAAGTATTCAGTTAGACTAGAACCATTTTCATAAAACATGAAAAAAATTAAATATAATGGATACAGATGTTACTTATATTCACTGATTATATCAATAGAAACATTATTGAAATATAATTCAAACTCAAAATTGTGTTTAATTTTTATGTGGATAACTTAACATTTTATTAACAGATTTAAATCAACCTGATGTACCAAGATATTAGTATTCCAAGATATTATACTTAAAATAAATAACAAAACTTTTTTCTTCATTACCCTAGTCTATGACACTATATTCAAAAATATAATAACCTAATTTGGAAGGATTTCTGTTAGGTTAGCCTTTATTTTAATTTTCATAACAAATCTTTACAAATAGAATTATATAGTAACCTGATGTATATATGAGGCTGGAGTGATAGTTCAGCTGGTAGGGCACTTGCCCTGCATGTTGCCAACCTGTACAATCACTGTGCATCTTAATATGGAGCACTGATAGGAGTAATTCCTGAGTGCTGTCAGGAATAATCAATGAGCATTGTCAAGTGTGACCCAAGACCAATAAATAAATAGAATAAAATGGTGTGTATAAAATATCTTTCATGTTATTTATCACAGGGAGCACCAGAATAGGTATTTTTCTTTTATATTTACTTAGTTAAATGAGATCAATATTGACCTTGAAGATCTAATAAGTGTTTTCTCTTAAACATAATATAGACTTTTATTTGCTGTACTGGGTGCTTTAAGTTTGAGATTTCCAAGTTAAAGCACAAGTATTTGTGAGTAAAATAGCATTTATTAATTTCCCTATAATTCTTAATTGTATTTTAAAATGTTAGATAACAACAGAAATACATATATATATATATATATATATGGCTATTAACAAAACCAAGAATTAGAATTTAGCAAAGCCTTCAGCATTCATTAGTATTTATATAGGTCAGTAAATCGCTTACTGTTCTTACTTGGACAAAAGTTCTCTAAACACTAATTGCAGATTCATTTTTCATGTATTGTACAGATGGAAATACTTTAATATGGACTTGGAATAAAGCCATAAAAAGACAACAATTACTTATTATAAACACTATTTATGTAATATTGGGGATAAAACCCAGGGTTACAAATGAGCAAAGTATGCACTTTACAGCTGAACCACATTCCTAAGACTCTCGATTGCTTTTCTTTTAATATCACACAAATGAGTTTGATCATTCTACGTATATCCCTCGCCCTCTGTCTCATTTCACTCAGCATAGTAATCTCCATATTCATCCATGTGTAAGCAAATTTTATAACTTTATTTTTCCTAACATAACATAAATGAATAGCATTTCATTGTGTAAATGTACCAGTTTCTTTATCCATTCATCTGTTCTTGGACACTAGGTGCTTTCAGATTCTGGCTTCTGTAAATAGTACTGTATTGAACATAAGTGTAAAATAAAATGCCTTTTTCTCTCAAAGAATTGCTTCTGAATAAATCCTAGGTATGTAAAATATCAAGATCAAAATGTTTATTCACTGTTAAATTTTCTTTAAACATATGCTAGCTACATTACTTGCATGAACTATAATTTTACAGAATGAAAGGAAACAGAAGGGCTAGACACAAGCCTTATATATGCCCATCATCAACTGCATCCCTGGAGGGTTCCCCAGACTCCACCTAATCCCTGGTAATTCCTGGCACCCAAGTAATCCCTGGCACCCAACAGGGCCAGAGGAGCACCAAAATTTTAGGATAACTGATTTTACATAAAACAGGGTGTCAACTGATAGCTGCTGAGAATCACTCTGATTTCCCTGGAACCTCTGGAGCAATGTCTTACCCTGACCCTAGACATCACAAAAATTACAATTTTCCTACGTAAATTCAGAGGATAGTTTAAGTGCTAAGGTGCTTGCCTTGCAAACGGTAGACCCTAGTTCAATCCTTGAGATCACATGATCCCACAACCCCCTGCAAAAGTGATGCCTAATCACAGAGAAAGGAGTAGGTCCTGAACTCCACCAGGTGTGACTACGATCCCTCCCCCCAAATCTATTTTGTAAGTTCTAAAATGGATGATTGATTTTTATTTTAATTAAAAAAAAACAGTAGAGCTGTTTCTATGTTAAATAAAAGACTGTTTAAAAACAAACTTTTCTCCATATTTTCAAGGTTTGTTTCATATTTCCCTTTTCTAGCACATCCTTTAAGATTTTTGATTTTGTTGATTTTATTGCTACTGACATAAGATTAAACACCCTGTAGTTATCTAAAATGAGGAGATAAAATTCATGACTTTGAGGCTACTGTTAAGTATGATGAGACTATAATTTTGGTTGAATGAAATGTGCCATTTGTTAACAATGTTATTCAAATATTTCCATATATAAGTGGATCACATAAATATATTTCATAAGATGATGCTCATGATTTTAAATACTAGAACATCCCAAAGTGTTCATACCCATCATCAGAGCCACTGCAGAGAATACCTTCCCTCAGAGGAGACCAGCGGACATGGAAGACTTTTGCTGTGTGTCCACAAAACACTTTCAGGGGTTGATCGGAGCTGGTTGCTGCATAATACACACGGACATTTTTGTCTTCACAGCCAGTTGCTATCATGTCTCTGGAACAATGTTAATGGCATGTTAAAATTAAAAAATACTTGACACTACACTTAAAAAGGTTTCTTTTATATTTTAAGATAGTTGGAGCTTAAGAAGAACCTCCAGTGGCTACACAGTTGGCAAATTATTAAGTAATGCACATCACCACCACTTGGGAATTTTTTTTTTCTGTGATGAAACTACAGATACTCAAGGTGCCCCGGCAGGAGTATGGAAAGAATCCCAGCCACCAAGGTTTCTTCTATGACAGTGAGCTAACTGTCCTATTCTCTTGTGGGTAGCTCCAATTTTTAAATGTTTTACCTGCCTTACACAAAAAGTATACTCTAAAAACAAATAATCTTTGATTATTCTCTGCATAATGAAGTAAGGTAAGTAACCATTTCTAGCTTAATAGCTATGCTTGAAATGGTGTTCAGAAAAAAATTATGAAGACTAAGTAGGTTTGTGGAAATACAGTGCTTGCCAGAACCATTTTTTTGAGAATGTTCAGTATACTCAAAAATTCTCAAATACACTAAAAAACTCAAGATACTCAATCATATAAACAGACAAGTGCACAGAACGTAGATTCAATAAAACCTCCTGAAGACTCTGATTTTTTGACAACTGTCATATGGATTAAATATGTGCATTTAAGCTCCTATGCATGAGCAAGCCTTCTCTTATAATTTACATGTGAAGATTGTATCTGCTGATAAGGTAAAATAATGAATGTGAAAAATATAATTTAAATAACAGAAATATGTATATACATATGCAACATTATTTTATATATGTATAGTTAAGTATGAAATCTTAGATATAAATTACAGTCTTTCAAATAATGTACATATTAGACATCCAAATTATAAATTCAGACATACCTTATAAATAGACTTTTGTAAGTTAAGGGTTATTTCACTTTTCTAAGATTTACAGAGATTAGAACATCTGACTTTCAATAGCGAATTTAATGTATATGCTAAAATTAATTTTCCAATACACAAACCTGAAACTTATGTACTATTGTAAAGTAATATAGAAATAAACAAGTAAAACAAACCATTTAAAGCACAGATCAAATAGATTATTTGTGCTAATAAAACACTGTGGGTAACAGTGTTACTTTTAAAAAGAAATAAAAATAAGCATATTGCATTAACATCAAATTTTTATTTCAACTGGTCTAAGACTTATTATACATTATAATGATTGAGCATAACTTTGTTAGTCGAGCATAAGGAAAAATTCATGTGTATATTTAACAAACAATGATTAAATGTTTACGTTTTTCAAGAAACAGAATTAGCAGTTGTTTACTAAGAATATAGTGATAATAACTGATAACATGATTGCTGATCTGGAGTTTACATCTTTAAGGATAAAAAAGCCTATTACACAAGGTAAATTTATTTTCATCCTATCATGCTCCACATCTCCTTGTAGGGAAAATGTACAAACAACTGATACCATATATTACTTATAGACAATAACTTACTTGTTGTTTTGGCTCCAATCACAACCAAAAACTGCTGCTGGATGTTTGTATTTGTGTAGCACTTTACCATCAATTGTACGAATAATACTGAAATAAAAGTGTGGTATGTTAATAGAAAAATTAATGCCTTATATATATTATTCAAGGGTTTGAGTTTAAACTAGGCTTAAAATAATGTAATCCAACAGGAGAAAAAATTGAAAGTATAGTCAACATTTCAAGGTATAAAAAATTAAACATCTCAGGATACAGAAAGTATAAAGTATAAAGTAAATAGAACATTTAAAAGTGCTCTAATATTACTTGCTATAAAATATATCAAATAATAAACATACCTAAATGATTTTGATATGATAATTTTAAGTAAAATATTTAATTTGTGGACTATGATTGAGAATATAGTTCATTATCAATTTTAAAACAATTTTCTAACTTTCTTTTCCATTTATATTATAGACTTCCTGGCAGATTGAATCTAGCAGTTCTTTTAACACCCAGAGAATTCAGAACTCCAAGCTATTAAATGCAAAGATCAATAGGGAAGCTAAAGAAGACATCTATGTAGGGGATATGACAAGAGATCCTGGCAAATCTCCAAATATACCTAAATGCCTGAACCTTATAGATGAGGACCTAAAATAAATACTGAATGATATAGTAATGAAAATCAAGGAGTCACTAGCCAGCATAATTAGGAAATCTATAGATCAACATTCAACCAAGTCAAAGAAGAACTTTTTCAGAAGATGAGAAAATCCATACATGGAATTGAAGAAACTGAAAAGCATGTTAGCAAGCCATAATAGTAGAATTACTCAGGTGGAGAATCGCATAGAAGAACTTGAAGACAAATTACAAGCCAGCTAGGACTATGAAGTCAAAAAAGAAAGGATAGACAAAACCCTGGAAAATAAAGTAGGTACTTAATGAGCAAAGACAGGAGAAATAATATCTGAATTATATAAATTCTAGAAGGGGGGGCCCGAGAGATAGCATGGAGGTAAGGTGTTTGTCTTTCATGCAAAAGGTCATCGGTTCGAATCCTGGTGCCCCATATGGTGCCCCGTGCCTGCCAGGAGCAATTTCTGAGCATGGAGCCAGGAGTAACCCCTGAGCACTGCCGGGTGTGACCCCCCAGAAAAAAACAAAAAAAAAAAAAAAAGAAATTCTAGAAGGGGAAGAAAACTGGAAAGGGGAAGAATAAATACTGAGGGAGATAATAGCAGAGAACTTGCCAACCCACTGGAAAGTTTTCTGTACAAATCCAAGAGGCAAAAAGAGTACCAAAGAAAAAGAACATTATAGAATAACACCAGGATATTTAGTAATCCAAATGTCAAAAAACAGGCGATAGGGGCCAGAGCGGTGACGCAAGCTGTAGGGGTTTACCTTGCAAACGCTGACCTAGGACGGACTGTGGTCCCTCAAGCCAGGAACGATTTTTGAACACATAGCCAGGTGTAACCCCTGAATGTCACTGGATGTGGCCCAAAAACAAACAAACAAACAAACAAAAACAGAAGAGAGATCGACTCTTTAAAGCAGTAAAGGAGAAAAAACCCTCAAGTATAAAGGAAACGTCATAAGAATCAAAACATCTTCCATTTGAAACAATCCAGGCAAAAAAGAGTGGAATGACAGATTCAAACTATTGAATGAAAGAAACTTTCAACCTAGAGTCCACTACCCAGCAAAACTCATTTACATGGGAGGTAAGGTTTAAAGCATTCTCAAACAAAAAGAATGTGCAATATTTGTGCTAACTAAACTTACTCTAAATGAGGTACTCAAAGAGCAATTACACAACCAAATTTCAAATTGTAACAACCCTGCACAATATAATGGCACAGTAGCCTTTTCTGTCAATAGTTTTCTTAAATTTCAATGAATATTAAACTCAGAAGAAAAGGCTCATTATGAGAATGTCATGGCAAAAATTCTAACCTATTCATTTTCTACTTGATTATGTCTGCTAGTAAAATCTAATGTTTATATCTACAGATAGCAATGGAATATGCAACTGCATGCCATGAACTCCTGTCACATAACTCATTCATTGAATATGTTACTGTAATCTGTTTTCAATTGTAGGTAGTTTACCATTATGCCATAATGCTCATGATTTTAGATTGTTTTTAGGAAAGGAACCTAGACGCTGCTAGACAATACTTTGTGACACAGATTCCTCTTACAGTGATCATTACCATATCATAATTTTCTAGACTTGAAAATTATGATTTTTTAAGAATGCTCTATACACAATCTAACTCATGAAGCATTTCTTCAGATCGATCTTCAGTGTCTATGTGTGCACATAAGTGAATGTGTTGATCATCTCAATGTCTGTCTAATGTCCTTCTGTAATATGCATGTTTGTCTATGTTGCATATTATCCTTCCTGTTATATATAATCCCTTCTACTGACATTGCTTACCACCTTATAAATTCTTTTCTAGCTCTTCACTCTCTCAACCCCATCTATT
>PVKC010007873.1:0-28937 GCA_004027635.1 Crocidura indochinensis | reverse complement strand
TTTTTTTTTTTTTTTTTTGTTCTCATGGTTATTATTTGGTTGGGTTTTTGCTGCTGTTGTGCTTTTCTGCTTGTTTTTTTGTTTTGTTTTATTATGTTTTTCTTCTTTTTTCTCTTTCTTCTTTTGAATTGATTTTTATAACCTTTAGACAAAACTCCTCCCATTTTTTTCTTTTCTTTTTTTTTCAAACAGAACCACATAACTTGAATCATCTTGTTCTGCCTCATAAATTGAAGGGGGAAAATGGATGGTACCAGGACCAAGCAGTCTTATGAACATCGAGTAGAAATAAAATTGATCAGACTTAAACACCAAACCCAAAGTCAGTGGCAACAGATCTACAACAAGCTACAACATGATGGGGACCAATTACACTAGCAGTCCAGGGGGGAAAAAGGGGACATATGGGATGTATGCTCGGAATAGGGGTGGAGAAAGGACAACACTGGTGGTGGGAATGGCCCTGATTCATTGTCATTATGTACCTTAAATATTACTGTTAAAGATTTGTAATTCACTTTGTTCATAAAAATAAAAATAAATAAGACACCATTAAAAAATAAAGTAGAAATATAGATGGTCAAAAGGCATATAGAAGTGCTACACAGCACTAATCACCAGAAAATTTAATTAAAACAATGAGATATCATCTCATATATAGAGTCTGGCACATATCTCAAAGAACAAGAACAACATGTGTAGAGTGAATGCAGAGAGAATGGGACTCTTATTCATTGCAGGTGTGAATATTGACTGATCCAGCCTCTTTTAAAAATAATATGAATATTATTACTAGATTATTAAATTATTATTATTAAATTAGAAATTGATATCTAGCAATACCATTTCTAGGGATATACCCTAAAAACCCAAGCACATCATGAAAAAAACCTGCATTTCTATGTTTATCGCAGCACTATTTACAAGTGTCACAGCACTATTTACAAGAGTCACAATCTGGAAACAATTCAAGTGTTCCAGAATAGGTGAGTGTCTAAAGAAACTGTGAAACCTCTACACAATGAAATAATATGCATCTTTTAGAAAAAATAAGTCATAGAATTTTCTTAGATGTGCATAGATATGAGGTGTATTATGCTGAGTTAAATGAGTCAGAGGGAGAGGGCTAGACATAAAATAATCTCACTCATTTGTAGGATCTAGGAAAAATAAAAGATAGTGCAGTAAGACTATCTAGAGACAATAGATGTCCCAGAGGACCAGACATGGTGGGAAGCTTACCACAAAGAGCAGTGAGTCCAGTTAAGGTAACAAAGTGTCTACTGTCATGACAATAGTAGTTGGAACTGAACATTCTGGACAAGATCTGGGTATTGAAAGGGGATAACCCTTCATTAACAATAATGTAAACCACAGTGTCAAAAACAAAAAAGAGAGAAAGAGAGAGAAGCAAAAGGCTTGTGTCAGAGGCAGGAAGAGGTGTGTTGGTAGGAGGGAAATTGGAACATTGATGACAGAAAATATACACTGGTGAAGGGTAATGTACATTCTATCACTGAAACTAAATCATAAACAATTTTCTAACCAGTGTTTGAATAATGTAATTATTTTTTAAAACTTCAATAATTATAGTAAGTCAGAATTTCTTCATACTAATATGTGGCCTTTGCAACTTTTTCAATATTAAGTAGTAAAATATCTACTTTATTTTTCATTAAATACTTCCAGCTTGAAAACTATTTAGCAAAATGACTATAAAAAGATTCCAAAAACTTTGGAAGGAAAAACATTTTTTGAAAAATGGGCAGGAGTTTGACAGATCTTGTCTATATAGTAGCTGTCTAAATATCAGTTATGGGGCAAGGCCAGAGTTGAGTGCATGTTTTGGGGGACACTTGATTCCAGAGAAATGTTTCAAATTACTTAAGGCAGCTTGCAGCATGAGAGGGAGAAGCAACTAGGAGGAGAAGTCTGAGAACCAACAAGGCTTTATTCGAAACTAGTGGGACTGCCAATAAAGGAACGAAGAGAGTAGTAAGCAGGAAACCAGGAGAGGATGCCACCTATATCACAAAACTGCAGAAGTTAAACAATGAGTTCCTCAGGATACATGTCAGCAGCGTGGGCAGCCTTCAGCCTTGAGCGCAAACAAAGTGGGGTTTTCAAGTTAACATCTCAGAAACTGGAAATCTTGGCACAGGTTAGAAAACCATGCAAAAGACTGGTGGTATGTGACAAGAGCAAAGCCAGTTTTCAGTGAATTTGGTAGGAGATGGAAAGCGGAAAAATTAGCATACCCTATCTAGCCAGGCTTGCAGTTCAGAGCAAGGCTCCTGCACTCCCACAAAAAAAAAGGGGGGGGTGGTGTTGGGGTGGAAGCAAACAAACATCTTTTCTAATGATTTATTCCTAGACTTAAGAAAGAGCCTGGCGATATAATACTGGCAAGAACTTTCAAGATTTGCCTCTCAAAGGGACAGAAAGAAGGGCCAATTTTCTAAAGTAACTGCACTCAAAAATGGGGCACGAAGGCCCAGAGTGAGAGTGAAGCCTATCAAATATTTAGCCAAGTTGCGGGATGTTGACAGGTAGTCATGTTCTGAGAATTTACTGTTTGGTGCCAAGTCTCAATTTTAGTATATTTTTAGGCAATGGTTAAACAAAACAGTTACTTTGTTCTATTTGCAAAATGTAAAAACCACACATAAAACAAATACCTTTTATTTAAATTGAGCCAACTTAATGTCAGGGTAAATTATGTAGTTTTAATGCGGGGGTGGGTAAAGGGGAAATTTTCCCAAAAAATTTTGAGCACCAGAGAAGATAAAATCTGACATTTCTTGAGTAACTTCTTGTTTGGGGGTTTCATCCAATGTTTTACAGGGCTAACTCTTAGCTCTACACTTAAGGATCCCTCCTGGGAGATCAGGGAACCCTATGGGACCTGGGTTAGCTGTGTGCAAGGAAAGAGCGTTCATTATCTGCTCTATCACCACTCCAGCCCCTTCAAATGAATTCTAATTGAGAATCTTTCCACATTTAGTCATTTAAATTCCTGAATGTATACTCAAAATGAGAGTCAGCAGCCCATTGGCTCTAATACCATCTGCAGAGATGCAGCTATCTAAAGGACACTTCTGACTTCCTGTGATCTGCCCTTTGGAAAATTTCAAGTCAAATGAGCCTCATATCTATAAAGCGTGTACTAGTGTTAAAGTGTACTATCTGTGATTTATCAACTGAAAACCTAAATCAATCACCCTTACTGAGTATTCTAGGTCACTCTCTGACAGGAACTTGAGCCATTTTTCATTTAGGTTGCTATGAAAATTTTAAAATTCTTCAGATCCATGAAGGACTTTCAGGTTAGTTTCCTGTGCAGGTTAAGGGATTCAAACATGAACAATCTTTTATTTGTTCTCTCTTGAGGTTCTGAGATGTTTTCCTCAAAATAGTCAGACATCAAAGTTGATAAACAGTGACACTATAGTTTGGATCCAGAGTGCTCCCTGGATATAGATTAACAAATCTTCTGGTCTGGAGAGTGTATCATTTGTAAGGCTCCTGTATAGTTACCAACCCCAAGAAAATGAAGGACCACAAAAATACTGACAGCTATTACTTTCCAGGCACTGCTGAGGACCCCAGCTACACCAGTGGTGCTGAGTGGGATATTTGGTGGATGACTCTGATCTCAGGGAGACACTCATGCTAAGCATATGCTCCACTAAGTGAGCTATCTGCCCTGTACTGAGGGGGAGTATGCAATGCAGGGGTCTGAGCCCAGGGCCCCAGCACATAAGGGCTAAACTCCAGCTGGGGAGCCAGCTCATCCACTCCAATATGTAGGATTAACTAACTTTAACTTAATAAACAACCTAGCCGAAGCAGTCATTATTTTCCTTTATTAAACCACAGAAGGAAGCCAATCATTCAGAGAAGTCAGATTAACTTAGTAGTTTTACTGGTCATATCATTTCAAGGCTGTTTATGAGAGTCAAAGACAATTTGCTGTGCTCTCTTCAAATTTCTATGGAAAGGAATCTTTGCAACCCTCCTCCTGGGTATACAAGCTGTTTAATCTAGTTAGAAAAGGTGACAATCCCCCTCCGTTTAATTCATGCTAAATGAATTGTTAGATTCTACACTTCACCAAGCTTATTTTCCTGTGAATTTTATTCTTGCAATGGCAAATAAAAGTCACATACAAAAGTCTCAAGCTTCCTCACATTCCCTTTTCTATACCCCACTGACTTTTTTGGGAGGCCTCTTCCCAGTTCAGGGCAGCCACAATAATCTTCACTTGCCCATATCCATCTCGTGGGTCCCTGGGCCCATTTCTAGGGGTGACAAAGTTGCTACCTCTTGCTACCCTGTGAAGTGTCTTCAAGATTTTGTTGACATCTGCTATCTGAAAAATTTGGGGTTACCTTTCACTTCTTTCTGAGCTTCACCCTGCGTCCACTCCCCATACCTGGGCAGAGTTTTGTGAAACTCTCATGGACTTTGGTATGATGTTTTGGGGCTTTGTCATCCAACTCCTTCATATGCCTGAAACTTTAACTCAACTCAGAACCAGTTCCACAAGCTCTCTGCTGACAGAACCCCTCTTTACCAGAAATTCTAGAAAAATCAAGCTCTAACACCCCCAATTTTCTCGTTTTTGACACATCCAAATAACGGTAGAACAAAAATAACTTTTCAACCAGTCATCCAGGACAATATTTATTTATGGAAAGTCACAATTCTACCCTATCAGAAAGAACTACTGAGCACCTACTCTAAATAATGGAAGTGGTCTTGTTCTTGAGAATGGGGGTGTGGGATGAAAATGAAACCACAATTTTTTCACATTGTTGTGTAAAAAAATAGAACTCATAATAATTTATTCAATGCCACAAATGTACACTCTTTTATTTATCTTTAAATAATAATTCTCATACTAATCTTACCCTTCAGCAATAATTCATAAGCAAAACATTTTGGGGTCATAATAAAATAACAATAAATCATAAAGTTATATTTTTTTCGTTTTTTTTTTTTAGAGAAGAATGCCTAACTCATTCTGGAGATGTGTGTCAGCAGGCCATGTAATACTCTTGCTGTCTTTATTAAAAGACCTGAAGCACATTTAAATTTGAACTGCTGGACATGAGTAATCAATGTTTAAATATGTGCATTCCCCAAGTCATAGATAGTTGTAGAAATCAGTCCTGCACAAGGTACTACCCTAAAAACTCCCAACTGTCATTGCATCACAGAATTCTCCAGGAATTCTCTGCAGTTCAGACATACCAGAATGTGTTCAGGACTGGGTTGGATGAGCAGAATGAAACTGTGCAGTATGCCTCAATGGGTCCTTAAAAGGCCATGTTAGGACTTTACTCCTCAGCTGTTAGCACCAAGTTATAAGTAAATCTAGGGTGGAGGCCCATATAGGAATAGAAAGATTACTAAAGCTGATTAGGGTTCCTGTGTGGAAGATGCCTTTGCCTTCATAAAGGCAAGACATATAACAATAAATCTTAATAAAAAAATATGTCAATTTCTATCTTATGATTCTGTGGGTATAGAAATGAGTGCAATCTGAGTGCAATCCAGATTTATCAGAGTTAGAATGTTTTTTCTTTTAATTTTTAAATCATTTGAAAATATTTTAGAGCCCTCTAAACAGGTCAGACTTAAAACAGGATAACCTGTGCTAGTGAATGTTTGGAACAAAGGGTTTGTGTCTAATGCACAAAGAAATAATGCCCACCTCTCCAAAACACACACAAACACACACAGACACACACACATATACATAGACACCCACACACACACATACACAGACACACAGCATAACCTTCCTGTCCCCCTTCCAGTCAGTTCTGCTGCTGTAATCACAGAATAGTAACGGCTATATCCAACCTCATCCCCCGAAGTTTCTTCTGCCACCCCTAGAACTCCTTCCTGACCTGCCTTTCTTGAACAAAGCACAGCAGTGCACAATGGATTTTAAGACAGCTTGTTCCTGCACCTAACATTCCCCACCAGACTCTAGCTGAAAGTCTTTTACTGAGTGCCATCTAGCGTGTACTGGGTTTCATTACATTAAAATAAATAGCTAAACATCAGCTGTGGCTAGAATCAGCTCCCCTGAAACCCTGCCCAAGGATGGAACTTAATCAGAAGATATGCTTCACTCTTTGCACACCACATGAGTGTGCTGACCGTGCAAGTGAAGATGATGCAATGATAAATAGAGCAAATATGCAACCAATAGCTCCTAGGAGCTAGGGGCAAGTGATAGGCATTGCACAAGGGGCAATTGCACAAGGGACATGAACTAAATTTGCTGACATGCAGGACCGAGAACCTAAGAGGCCTGGTAGTTGCAAAGAGCCTTGTTTTCAGATCCAATAAGCTTGCATGCACTTGCAACTAAAAGAGAAAGCTTGAAAAGGTAACTCTTGGATTATCAGGAGCCTATAGTAACTTCTTGATGACCAGGACCTTATTTTTTCAGACTTTCACAGAAAACTGTCCCTAAGTATTTTCTGACATTCATTTAACTACTTGATATTTTCTGATGGTAAATAGACTTCCTCAGGTAACTAATTGGGTATATTTCAGGACATTTGAAATTCCTACACAAGGCATTATTAAAGCAACTCCAGGGAAGAAATTGGTACATAATGTTCTTCCAGAACTAGCAAGACAGCTCAATGAGCTAAGTGTGTCATTTTTATGCAGGAGGCCTGTGTTTGATCTGTGACATTGCATGGTACTTTGAACACCCACCACTGAGCAACTTAAGAGTATCCCCTAAATCCTCCAGTGTATCCCCTCCAAAAAATGAATTTCACTGGAAATACATAAAATACACAAAAATGTATGCAATAAACAGGTGTGTATATAGATATAGATACAAGTTCAAGAGTGATGTCATAACATTTACTTCAAGTCATATTCATTGCCATCACATTTGAAGAACAGAAACAATTGCAGAGCCATGCATCACTACACCATGCTTTCTACAGTGAAACATGTTGCTAAGCTCTTTTGTGCAGAAAGAGCCCTAGTCCTGAGGAAATCATTGGCAGATATTCAATGACTATTCAATGATATTCAATGACTATGTGAATGATGTCATAAAGTACATAATGGGACTGCTATTGTGTCCTCAACTCCTATCCACTCTTTCAGCTTCTATGGGTCCCTTAGAGCCTGAGGTGTCTCCTAGCAAAGTCCCATTTGGAATCGGACATGGTTTTGTAAGCAATCATAGAAAGTTTATCTCAAGTTAAAAAAAAAACTGGGCCTTCATTCTTTGAGTATGTTTCTGTAAGTTGCTATTATTCTTTTTCTTTTTTTTTTCAACTCAAGCTACCTTACTATTATATCATAATGTCCATGCTGTCACTTTCCTTTCAGGAAAGGAACTTCAATGCACAAGACATGGTAGACAATACTACATGGGCAGACTCCTTTTATAGTGCTTGCTACTATTTTGCTTAGTATTCTAGATATGAAAATATTGTTTATCCTAAAATGCTCCATGCACAAAATAGCCCCGAAAGCTTTATTTAGCAAAGTTTACGCCCACCATTGAAGAAGTGCTGAAAAATTGGAATACTTTTCCCCCTGATGTGCCGGCCCCATTTTGTTTTTAATTGCTATGATCATACCATACCATAAGGGTCAGGCCTTCAACTACAACCTATAAATAGATCTCCAATGTCAGTCTATAAGTGGGTGGGAGTGGGTTGGTGGTGAACTCCTATATGTTTGTCTAATCTGTATTGTACACAATCCCTGCCTACCTTGTACATAGTCCCTATGATATATTATACCTCTTCCCCAACTTTGTTCACCACCTTGTGAAATCCCTCTACCTCTCACCCTCTCAACCATGACCCATTAGCTCTCCCTTTTAATCTTCTTTACCATCAGCTCTTTACTCCTCAGGAACTGAGACCTTCCCCCGCCCCAGCAAGCTGCCACCCAGCTCCCAAAGTGAAAGGACACCATCCAGATCCCCTTCTCCTGCCCCAGCAAGAAGCTGCAGCCACCACTCCAACTGTAGCTTGCTACTGAATTCAGCTCCCAAAGAACCCCCCAGCTTGAGGACTCTACCTGATCCCTGATCATTGCAAACCATTTCTCAGACTCCACAAGACTACCGGGTAGGAGGAAAATGTGCCCTGGATCTTATCCTTCTTTGAGACTATCTCAAAAGTCTTAATGGGGATATTTATATTTTCTTTGTATGTTTCTGTAGACACATTTTCTTAATAATTATAACTCCTAGTGATTATTTTCATATGTAAAGGCACCTCCCTCATCTCCCCCTTTTATTTTTATTTTTCTGATTCTACTTAGTAGGAAATTATAGTAGAAAAGTTTTGCTTGGGATAAGACCTCAGGTCAAAACCAGGGCAAAGTTTTCAGGTCAGCCTGAAATTGAATAATGTCCATGCTTAAGTAAAAAATTAACTTAAACTTCCTTTTGGGTGATAGGACAGACATGAGTATTTTCAACCAACTATAGATTAGTTGCTATTGACACCATTCAACTAAAGTTCTGGGCTACCTCCCCAGAGAGATGGTAAAATTGCTCTGTAGGAGAGCTATGTATTAAGGAGTAAACATTAAGTCATTTTGCCAGCAAGCAATTATTGTCATTGGAGACTATGCGGCTCTTCTGTGAGATATCAGATATCCCAAAGGGGTCATGAGCAAAAATGGAGTACATGGGGTTCCAGAGCATGAAAGCAGGGAAGTTGAAAGGTTAAATGTAGGATGGGAAAGCATTGGAAAGAAACAAGTTCAGAAGGGGGTCAAGGTCAGAAAAGGATTGATTCAGAGGATTCCCAGAGCACATAGGTATTTGTTAAATGTGAGATGAAGAAACTTCTCTGTAGTACTCATCATAAATATCATCTATTTAGAGGAGATTTCAACAAATCCAGAAAAATAAGGCAATTGAATCAAACCTGTAAATTAAGGCAATAAAACTAAGTACTGATCATGAGGACTTCACTTCTTCAGATTTGCACATGATTTATGACTTAAGAATTTAGAATAAGAATACCTTAAGAAAACATCAAAATGTTCTCATTTTAATTTATCTATTTTCTTGATTCTTTACCTTTGTCTAAGCAACAGACCATATTTAGAACAGAGTATTTTAGTGTGCTACTACTTAATGTTTACATTAACATTTTCTAGTTCAGGAACAGAGTTCAGGCTACTTTGATTTGTGTAAGTCCCCTGTAGACATATTAACCCTCTGTACTGAATCCATCATTTCTAAAATAGCCCTTGGTATAAATAAAATAACAAAATAAATGCTTTGCTTAAGAAGTCATATTAGTCAAACTCATCTGTCACAAAACCAATTTCTTCTCTTCCTTGCCATTTCTTTCCCTACAATCAGCTAGCACAAGTCTTTGTCTAAACTTAGAGTTGATGTGTCCTTAGTCAAAAATCTATAGGTACTGTCACCATATGCATGGAGGAAACACTTGAAAGTAGTTTAATTGGAGGGAGTGAGGGTGCTTCAAATACACAAAAATGATTGCAAAAATGGTTTCTATTGTTTGATGAGTTAGCTGACTATAACTGTCTTTCCATGCCATAGTCAAACAGCTCCCCCTTGAGGCACTTCATACCAGTATTTCACAACCCATGCATGACTGTGGACTTTAAGTCTGTTACAATTATAGAAACCTTCAGCTTTGCAGTCTGAGATTCCCCATCTGCAGAGGGAAAATTAATGCTCTAAGTTTCCATCTAAAATGTGAAATTTAAATGGGTAAATTTTAAATGGGTAAAATCTAAATGTAAGTATTCTGTTGATCTGAAATTCTTAATGCTGAAGATTTTACTGATATAAAATAATAAAGAAATGTATTTTAAAGTACATTTGTAAGATTTTTTCACAATCTTCACTTTCACCATATGGAATCATAACTCACTATTGAAGAAACAACGTAGGCAGGCCTGGTTAAGCTTAGGAAATTTGGTAAAAGAAAGACATTCATTTTAATCAGAAAGCCATCTGATTCTTTGTTCTATCTAGTCTGTCAAGCAGACAGACTCCATGCACTTATTCAGTTGATATTCCAGAGTGTATATATATATTTTTTCATAAAAAGGATAAGGAACAGTAACTGGCCTAACCTGAATTCTATTTGCAATACCACTGACCTGAGTACTAAGTTGATGACAGTTGTTATCTGTTAAACTACAGCCAGGACACACATCAACTGTGCTGTCAGAGTAAACTTAAATGATTTTTAAGTAGTGGCTAGAAGCCCTTGAAACGGAAATCTTGGAAAACTGAGAAGCAGAAGCACCAACTTCACCTTATCCAGATCTGGTGTCCACAGGGCGTTCTCCAGACACAGAGAAAAACATTCTTCACAGGAAGATTTTACCTTACCTGAAGAAAAAAGTATTTTCAAGAATCTATTGATGGGGTTGGAGTGATAGCATAGCAGGTAGGGCTTGTATGCGACCAACCCAGGTTTAATACCTGGCATCCCATATGGTCCCAAGTCCAAGTCTGACAGGAGTGATTTCTGAGTGCAGAGCCAGGAGTAACCCTGGGTTTGGGTCAAAAACAAAAATAAAATAAACAAACAGAAAAGAACCTGCTGTTGCCCGGCATGCCCTGCCTTACAATCTCCCCCACTTTTTCCACAGGGTAGGGTGCTAGATTCAGGCAGTGGTCAATGAGGGTAATAGAAATATTATTGCCTTCAAATTCTCTCCAAGAACCCACACACAGAGTTTCTGTTTTAAGTTGAGCAGAGCCATTATGTTTTCAAAGATTAATAACAAAAACTGGTCTATTTAAAACTCTAAAGGAATTTAAAATGCATAGGGGCTAGGGTGCAGACTTGCCTAACAGTGGTCTCTGACCTCAACACTGTTTGAACACAGTTTCATAGAAAAATAATGGCTCAGGAATTTTACAGACTCAAAACAAACTGAAAAAGAAAAACTGAAGTATATAAAGACAAAAACATACCAAACTTCCAATAAAAGATGGCATGAAATTCCATAATAGCTTTTAGTGTCAAAGAATTAACAGAAATGCACCAATTAAGAGAAAATGAGTGGCAAACAGAACAGAAAATCTAATCCAGCATTCTGCTGCTTGCAAGAAACACATTTGAATAATTGGAACAAACACAAACTCAAAATCAAAAGTTGGAAGACAATGCTTCAAGCAATCAACCTCATAAATTGATTGGTGGTCATACTAGTAGGACATAGATTTCATGCTCAAAAGATTATAAGAGATAAAGGGGGTCATTTTTAATAATCAAAGTATATGTACATCAGGAAGAAATCGCACTCCTAAATATATATGCATTCACTGAGAGGCCAGAAAAATACTTAAAAAAAAACTGCTAATAGACTTGAAGAAAGACATCAATAGTATCATAATAACAATTTAAGTCTTCAACACCATTCTGTCACCTCTTGATATATCAATCAGACTAAAATTCAGCAAGGATATACTGACTTTGAAAAAGAAATAGAGTAGAGGAGCTTAGTAAACATATATATGTGTTTGTGCGTATATATTTTTTATCCCAAAAAGCCAAATACATATTCTTCTCCAATCCACGTGGACATTCTCCAAAATGGCCAAGTGCTTGGCTGCAAAACGTACCTCCATAAAATCAAAAGGAGAGAAATTGTATCAACTGTTTTCTCAGATCATGATGCACTAAAAATAGTAATGAGTCAAAAACAGAAATGAAGAAATAACTTTAACACCTGGAAATTAAGTAGCTCACTACTAAACAATCAGTGGGTCAAAGAGGAAATCAAAAAATTTCTGGAAACAAATGAGAATGAGGACATAAACTATTGGAATTTGTGGGACACAGCAAAAGCGATATTAAGAAAAAATTATAATTTTACAGCATTCAATACAAAAAAGAAAGAGTGTACATAAATAATGGCACAGCTTAAGACATTTAAAAAAGGACTAATAAAATGAACCAAAAGCAAGTAGATGAAAGGAAATAATAAACTTAGAGTCAAAATTAATTGAATGAAAACCAATAAAAATTCCAAGAGATCAATGAAAGAGCTGGTATACAAAAAAAAAAAGATAACCCTAATAACAATCAGAAATGAAAGTGAGAATGTTACTACAGAAATGAAAAGGTTAATCAAAGCCTACTTTAAGAAGCTTTATGTCACAAAATGAGACTCCTATAATTTTCCAAGGTTGAACAAGATGATTTGGAATGCCTGAACTTTATATCACTATTGAAAAAATTGAAATGGCAATCAAAAGGCTTCCCAAAATAAAAGCTCAGAACCAGTTATATTCACTAGCAAATTCCTTGTTGAATTTTAGAACTTTAAAGAGGACACTGCTAATACTTTTCAAACTCTTCCAGGAAATTGAAGAAATAGAAACACTCCCAGTCAGCTTAGATGAAGCCAATATCAGTCTGATACTGAAAGCAGACCAGACACCACAAAAAGGTGAATTACAGTCCAACATCCTTGATGAATACAAAGATAAAGATTCTTAACAAATTACTAGCAAATATAATCCAACAATTCATCAAAAAGATCATATAATGACCAAGTAAGATTTATTTCATTGATGCAAGGATGGTTTAACATGTGCATGGCAATTAATATAATACACTAATCAATTAAAGAAAAAGTAAAAATTGTATGATTATATCAATAAATTCAGAGATAGCATTAGACAAGACCCTGCTTCCATTCATACCAAAAGCTCACAACAAGGTGGGAATTAACTAAACTTTCCTCAAAGCCATTTACAAGTCCACAGCAATCTTATTCAATGGGTAAAAGCTACAAGCCTTTCCTCTAACACTGGCACAAGACAAGGCTGCCCACTCTAGCCATTAAATATAGTGCTTGTTATAGCTATTAGGCAAAAGAAGCTAAACTCTATTTGTGTATGACATGATACTATATTTATAAAATCCTAAAGACTCTACTAAAAAGCTTCTAGAAACAATAGATTTGTATAGTAAAGTGGAAGGTAACAAGATTAATACATAAAAACCATGGCTTTCTATATACAAACAGTGAAAGAAAAGAGATACTAAAAAACAATCCATTCATAACAATGGCTAGAAAATCAAGTACCTTGGAGTCTACTTAACTGAAGAGGTGAAATACCTGTATAAAGAAAGCTACAACACTACTACAAAAAATAAGAGGACACAGAAAATAGAAATATCTCCCTGCTTATGTACTGGGAGGATTAACACCATTAAAATGCCAATACAGCATGGAACCTCTTCATTAACAATAGTGAAACAACGGTGTCAAAAGGAAAGATAGAGAAGTCAAATGCCTGCCTGAGAGGCAGGCAGGGGGTGGGAAGTTCGAGAGAAACTAGGGACATTAGTGGCAAGAAAACATGGTGGTGTATATTCTATGATAAATACACAATCATAAACTATTATGTACCCACAGTGTTTAAATAAAATAATTAAAAAATTTAAATTAAATTAAAACCAAAGTAAAAAAACACTAGTCTAGATATATCTTGTACACTCTAAATCTTAAAGAAAATTCTTTGGGATCCAAATTTTTACAAGTGTGTTTAAGCACAAATGATCATGGTTTGGGGGTGGAGAGCCATGATTTGGTTTTACTCTAATCTAAGTCTATAGTCTGTAGTTTGTTCCCTGGACAGAGATACCATCAGAACTGAGACCCAAGGCTCCAGGACATGTAAACCACCCTGAGTTTCTTGCTTCTTCCTATACTCACTGGTCACCAAGCTTCCAGCTCTGGTGACTGGATTATGTTTTGGGAGCTCAGACTTCAACTTATTTCATATAAAATATGACACAACAAGGCAACACCTACAACATAATTTTTAATAACACCTTATAACTGAATTAAAAAACACAAACTTCAAATGAAAGTTCTACAATAGAAATCATTTATTAATATTTCTAGTACATCATAATTTTAGACAGGTATCAGATAAGACACTAAAGAGTGAATGAAAAAATAGTAGCAATTGCAATTAGACAAATTTTCAGATGTGAAAATGACCAATAATTAAGGCTATTTGAAGTCTGAATGTGAGACTCTGCAAAGGTGAAAGTTGGGATTAATTATTATTTTCTTGGTATGTTTTTTCATGACTATTGAAAATGACAATTGTATTCAGCTAGTGATAGGGAAAGACAAATACACCAATTTAAATGAATTAAATATAACTATACAAATATCTGGCCCTGGCAATATCTATTTCTGAAAACACCTTCACTTTCTGCATCACAAGTGAAGCATGGAATGCCCACTTAATGCCATTTCTGATATGGCATTACCATTTTTCTTAGTTAGGAACTCATAGACAGGCCTATATTGGTCCGAATATTTATCATCATAGATTACATTATGTGCAGTAATTTTTAAAACGTAACAAAAACTTAAGAGTACTTTTTACTTTAACAATGTCACTGTTTTTCAATCTGGGGAATGGTATTCATGGGTAAACTGGCTCCCTCTTTCCCACTACTGTTGCTCATCTTTCCTACTAAAACTGTTCCCCTAATTAGTTTTATTTTCATTATTAGATATCCTCTGTCAATTTTCTAGTATCATATACAGAATATAGGACTTCACACGTTTTTTCTTCTGAGCCATATATGCAGCCCTACTTTATCTTCTGCTAAAAATTATAATTCTCAATGCTTGCTATTACTGGTAATAAAGAGAAAAATCTGTCACATCTCCTGAAGTGAAAAGACAGGAGCAGTGATGTGTCATGTCTCATGAGCAAGTTTTCTTGTTCTGATTATTTTTGTTCTACGTAATTGAAGCCAATTCATACTTCTTTTCTTTTTTGCTTTGTTTTGTTTTGTTTTTGTTTTTGGGCCACACACAGCGGTGCGCAGGTGTTACTCCTGGCTGTCTGCTCAGAAATAGCTCCTGGCAGGCACGGGGGACCATATGGGACACCGGGATTCGAACCAACCACTTTTGGTCCTGGATCAGCTGCTTGCAAGGCAAACGGCGTTGTGCTATCTCTCTGGGCCCTCATACTTCTTTTCATGTCCTCCAGCAAATGTACTTGACGTCTCTGGATACCTATTATACCTCTTATAAAAGGAGGCAGGTGTATCACTGTATTTATTAACTTATTTACTAAATAAATCTTATTCTAGTCATTGAAAATACTCTTAAGATACTTTAAAGAAACCCAAGGCCTACATATCTGAATCCCCTGAGAACCATAGTAATAACCTGTGAATGAAAAAAAAAAACTGTATTCCTCCAAAATCTGCCTGATTATTCTGACCTATGAGTTTCTTTCTATTTTCTAAACTTTTACAAAAACCACTATTATTTTCTATTAAGATGTTCTTTTCTGGGTTGCTTACAAAAGAAAAGCATTCATTACCTTATTGGAAAGAATGCCTATAATAATCATTATGGAAGCAGAATATAACATTATTAAGTCTTTTATGTGGGTTTGAGCTCACATTCCCTCACAAAATCCTCTGAGAAGGAACAATCTACTCAACTTTACAAGTAAGGAAGCTCAATGTTTCTGCTTATATAGGTATATTAGAGAAAATTTCCTTCTCTGAATGCATACCCATAAGTCAAAATGTTTACTTCCAGTGTGTTAGAGGAATAAGGAATTACATTATATCTGAATTGAAAGTAAAAACATTATCTTCTCATTGTTAACATTTTATATATTACTACTTTTTCAAAACATACAGAAAAACTAGTACACAACTATATATAAGGAAAAATTATAGTACACTGACAAAATTATTTTAAATCTCAAGAAGAATGATTAATATATCAATTACTTTTAATTCTTGCAATCTTCCCTCGGGGTTTATAGGTTTGGTCATGAAATTAGCAAAGAAGCTATATCAACCTCTTTTAGAACACCATTTCTGCTATTTCTCTTAAAAGACTGATGGGGTTCTAAATTTCCCCCACTAAAATGGGCCTCTGTGTATATGTATCTCTACTGCTATGTAGACTCCTGTGAGTCTATCTGAATTAGGGTAGTTCTCCTACTAATGAAAATTGACTCAGGAGACTAAATAGATAAATTCTAAGAGAGCTATATGGCATTACTAGAAATCAACTAAGACTTATAACTTTATTACCACATAAGGTAAAAAATATTAAAAAGTTATAACAGCACTTTGCTATATTTATTGCAGTCTTAACATTTTATTATAATTTCAATTTATTTGATTAATTTAATATCTAGTGTCACATTTGTAAAACTTTCTCAAGAGTACTAATAGGGATTCACTAAAAATTTGGTTTTAATGTTTAAATTAAACATTTACTTTACTTATTAATAGTTAAGAAGTAAATCTTGACATTCACTGTTTTATACAAAATAAAAATACCAATTAAAGGAAAGAAATGAAGAGAAAAGAGAGAACAGACCATCTGTTTCATAACTTCTGTTACAAATAACAAGGACTGAAGACCCAAAGATGAGTGCTGAGTCCCTGCAATCGCACAATCTTCAGAAAATAATTACATTCACATTCTCAATAGAACAAACAGGGCCATTTAATTTCTTTCACAAAATACAATAATTTGCATAATATAATAAATAAATATTTCCATATCAGGATACGTGTAATAAGAAAGCAATTATGGAAAATGTGGCTCATAAGCACTACTATCATCAGCTGGGAACTATTTTTCAGACTGAGGTATTCTAGGGAAAAAAGATCACCAGAAATTTATCACAAAGTAGGGATCCTTAAAGACAGGAATAAAGGCACAAAGAACAATTTTATTATCTGATTTTATTCTAAGATACAAACAAGACTCCTTAGGATTATGTTGACATATTCCTTGATGTATTTTTGTCTCCAAATTCCAAATATGTAGCTCTTAAGTATTAGCTTTGAAACTGCTGATATTTGTTCAAAATTAACAGCACACAATTAAATTCTCTTTTAATTTATCAGTTACATGAAATAAGCAATTATTCAAGAGTTTTTTTATTACAAGGCTTGTAAAATGATTCTACAATTACTCGAAAGTCAAAAACGGCTCTAGAAAACATTTTAAAAGAAAGTTGCATAAAGCAGAACACTTGATTAAATCATATGAAAAAACTTGGACAAGATTATTATATGGAAATCTTAATTGAGATGAAACTGAATATTTGGTTCAATCCAGTTAAAGCTACTATTCCAGATAAAACCTATTTATTGTTGTAAATGAGAACTATCTTGAAGCTTTCATCCTTTTGAATTTCTTATGTCCCTAGAATCTATGAACAATATTCTTGAACAACACACATGATATAAAACAAAATCTGTGCAGGATATTACAAAGTACCAAAGTACTTTACACAGAATACATCGATTACATTAGAGTACTTTCTAAAATTCTAGAACTTCAGGCAAACTGCTTTACTTAAACTAAAAAAAAAACTACAAAAAAAGGGGGGGGGTGAGTGTAGAAATCACCTTTAGTGTAATGTCCCTAAATTTTTGAAGAAAAGAGAATAAAGTACACTGCATTTTAGATCAGTGCCTGGCTCATTATAAGTACATTAACTTTTATAAGACACTTTAGATTTAATTACTCCAGTTCTATAGTACTGTGTCATCCTTAAAGCGAGCATTTTGGAATTTTTAAAAAATTAATTTCCTAGGTAACAATTATTCTAGACATATGCTAGACAAAGTAGCTATTGGCAAAGGATGATAAATGTCAGAATCTGTCCAAGTGTACCAATATTAGGATAGAATGACTTTGTAGTTTTAAATGGAATCAGTAAGATAGGTTTTAGGTCCCAAATTCACTACTTTTGATTTACTTTAAATTTGTAAAACCATGATTATCAAGACCTGTTCACTTTGTGTAAGTAACTCTAACATGATCTCAGAACGGGTTACATTTCAAAAGCACAAACCCTGCCTGGTTGAAAGGCAAGAGAGCCATCAGGTGCTGTTGTGCACCATCTACTTGAGCAGATTCTGTAGCATGGCTGTGGCGTAGGTAGGCCTTGCCTGTCTGCTCTCAATTGCTCTCTGCAGGTACTGGATGCCACCACAGCGTTCCCACACTTCTTCAAATTGTCTTGGCAAAATCTCAGCACCACGCTTCCTAGTCAGACCAGTCTCTTCAAGATTCAGCTCACACATTTCCATGTCATCCTTACCTGCAAAAACAGGATGTTGAGAATGACCATCTCTCTTTACAAAACCAATTTTTTAAAAAATACAAAACCTTATCCCTGAAGTAGCTTTTAATTCTCATGAGAACTTGAAATATTTTCTTTCCACTAAGATGGTAATCTGCTCAATAAAGTCACCAGAATAAAACCTGTCTCTCACCTAGACTCTTCTGAAATATATTAATATCATTTGACCAAGAGTTATTAGGGTTAAAAAGAATACTACTATTTATACAAAATATTTACAAAATTATGTGTTGTAAACCAACATATAATTAGTGAAAAAGGCTTTTTGTATGAAAAGACACAAATAAACCACATAATTGCAAATTCAGTTAACCCTCGATTAACAGGAAATGTTTAACTGTTTAAACATTTCAGTTGTTTAATTGAAAACTTCCATCCATTACCCTGGAAAATTAATGAATTATTGAAATATAAATTACAGTTTTATTCAAAGTATTTGTAATTCTTTTTTGTTTACCTCCCCCCCTTTTCAGGTGAATCATACCCACCAGCCACAAGAAGGATGGGTGACTTGTCAGGATGGAGTTCCATCTGCCTGGCAATCCATGGTCCATCAAAATGGGCATACCACCAGCCTTTTTTCTTATTCTGAGGGTCTTTGTATTGGTCAGCAGGGCGAATGAATGGGATGCGAAAGAAGCGCTGTTGTCGGTTCATTTCAATCTCTTGCTGCATGTTAGGAAGCTGAGTAGCTGAGTTCTGCTGAGCTGTTATACAGAGCAAAGAAAATTACCCCAGAAGCCCAACAAATATCAAGAACAGCCTTGACACCTAAAACATGCCACAGAAAAAGAAGAGCTGTTTCTAACAGCAAAATTAAATCAAGTGGAAACATTACTGCTAACAAAGATCACAATTCAGTCTGATTTACAATTTTATTTTTCCCAGATTATTCTTTACCATTACAAAATCACACATAAACACACACACACACACACACACACACACACACACACACACACACACACACACACACACACACCTCCTAGAAGATTCCTCCCAAATTGTGGTATCAAGTTAAATCAAAACAAACTCAGATGACAGGAAAGTAAACCAGTATCTCTAGTACTTTTATATTTTCCTTCTAAAAGTTCAATGTAAGCTGCAAAATCAATTTTACTTGATTGTGATAAAATATAAGCCATAACTTCATCACCCTAAAGAATTTTAGGGATTTGGGCCTGGAGAGCTAGCACAGCGGCATTTGCCTTGCAAGCAGTCGATCCAGGACCAATGGTGGCTGGTTCGAATCCCAGGGTTCCATATGGTCCCCCGTGCCTGCTAGGAGCTATTTCTGAGCAGACAGCCATGAGTAACACCTGAGCACCGCAGGGTGTTGCCCAAAAAAAAAGAAAAGAAAAAAAGAAAAAAGAATTTTAGGGGCCCGGGAGATAGCATGGAGGTAAGGCGTTTGCCTTTAATGCAAAAGGTCATCGGTTCGAATCCCGGTGCCCCATATGGTCCCCCGTGCCTGCCAGGAGCAATTTCTGAGCATGGAGCCAGGAGTAACCCCTGAGCACTGCCGGGTGTGACCCAAAAACCACAATAAAATAAATAAATAAATAAATAAATAAATAAATAAATAAATAAATAAATAAAAAGAATTTTAGGGATTTGTTAACTTAATCATAATACAGTGGAAAAAGTAAGACACAGAAGAATTCTCTTCTGATTTGGGCATTTTAAATATCTGGTCAAGATGTATATATTACTAATAATATTAAACAAATTCTAAGAAAAAAATACTTGTAACAGAAAGCATGACTTTTCCCTCAGAGATAAATACTTAGTCTGAAATAAAAATTTTTGCAAAAAAAAAAATCTATAAATCCCACAGAAATTACGTACAGTGTTAGGTTTCCCTCACTAAAAATACTTGCTTTTCAAATAGTAATAGACATTTCAATCATATCAATCTTTATTCTTTTGCTTATATTTATTACTAAATGCATTTTATTTTACCTGCAGGTACAAATACTTCCATTGGGTAATTACATATTTAATATCAAATTATTCTATGTTGATTTAATCTATTTTATACTCACAAATTTAAAAGTGGACCAACCACTTATTGCAGCTTATTAAGAATCTCACTGAAAAATGAAGTATGTCAATGACAAATTATAAAATATATGTAAATGTCAAGGATGCAAGGCTATTGTATAAATTTCAAAATACTAAGAGGATGAAAAAATTCTTACTCTACTTTTGAAACCAAGATAGAACAAAAGCCTTATAGTAGCTGAATTATTTTTATATAAACCAAAGAATGCATAAAGCAGTTAGCAAAGCTGTATATAGATGCCCATGAAGGAATAAAACAGATGCCCAGTTTGGTTAGTGAGTAAAATACCAAACCACCTTTAGTGTATATTAGCAAAGATGAACTTAATTATTTTACTCTGTCCTTTCCATCTTAAATTACTTACAGTACTTTTGCTTTTATTTTAAGTTTTTATTATCTACTTGACAAAAACAATCTGCTCATTCAAAAATTTTTATGATTGGAACTCAATCGTGAACACATTTGTGTCTATATATCTCAGGGTAATTTGATTTAAAACCTTTATTACATAATTTACTTATTTTGCAAAAAATACATTAACTCAAATAGAACATACTTTAAAATAACAAAATACAAAAAATTCTTCCCTTTACATCAGCAGTGGATCACACTTTAATGTCTACTTGGTAAGAAATTCTCTGCAATACTTATGGTCACCCATTCAATTTACCTAACTTTTTTTAAGTAAGCATCCTATACCTATAATGTAACATATTGAATAAAATTAAGAAGCCAAAAGTCTTAATAATTTTTCTACTGCTCTGAAATTGCATTAGAAATGCCTATTAACATCCATCTGAACATTTAAAAGATAATTTAATTAACCTTGAAGTTATTTTTTCATCTCCATTTGATGTACCTTCAAAAGTGTGAAATGGGTTTCAAATGTAGCTTCATAAATTACAAAAAGCATTTAAAAATTAAGTTTAACCAATTTGGCAAATAAATATGACATTCTATCCAAATTATTAGCACTTAACTTATTTTAGAAGAAATTTACTGGGGGCCAGGCGGTGGCGCTGGAGATAAGGTGCCTGCGCTAACCTAGGACGAACCGTGGTTCGATCCCCCGGTTCCCCATAGGAGCAACTTCTGAGCGAATAGCCAGGAGTAACCCCTGAGTGTCACCGGGTGTGGCCCAAAAACCAAAAAAAACAAACAAACAAAAAAAAAGAAGAAGAAATTTACTTTAAGTTAACATGACCTTAAAGCTTTTAAATTATTAACAAATGTAACATCCCTGGTAGTTATCAATGTAATCTCCTCCTCCAACTAGAATGTTCCTACTAAGTTTAAACATGATATATAATATACAATCTCTTTGGAAAGAAATACACATGCCTCACAGTATTTGAAACCAGTCCATATTTGAAACAGTCTGTGAAACCCAGCACCTAGAGTTAGTTTTATTCTTAGAGAACAGCTGTTTATTAAGAGTTTTGCTACAATAAGAATTATGTATATTCACAGTTTAAAATACTGTGAGTTTATTTTTTAAATAATTTGATCAAGTAAAAAATTAAGAAAACATTTTTATGCATATTTGGAGTGATCCAAATAAAAGCATCATCTCAAATCAAATATCTTAGTATGGATTAACCAGTACTAATGTACAATACTACTTAAAATTGCAGCAAAACAATGCTTAATAGGCGTTAGTATTTATGCAATGTATTTTTTAACCCATCAACAAGTTAGCTCATGAGTCACCAGTCATTGACTTACGTGAATTGTTCAAAAATGGTGCAAAATCTGTGAACAAACATTTTATATTGGAGAGAAAAATTCCACACTGTTAAATGAGCATTCTAATTCATAAACCTTTCCACTGTAGTGGCAGCTACCAACAAGTGAATATCATTGCCTAGTAAATTATCATCAGAAGTACCTATTAAGATGGTTTCCAATTTAAAAAATTATTTTATGCTTCAAAAAATTCTGGTTGTAGGGCATACAATGAAAACAGAACATTTTAATTGGTTTTTATTTGTAACTTGGGGATGTAGTACTATTTAAGCAAATAAACAACACAACTTAATAATCAAAATAAAGCACTTTTCTATTTTGTTTTGGGTTTGGGCCACACTCAATGGTGCTCAGAGATGGGTACTCAATCATCCCTGGATCTAAACTCTGGGATCATTCTGTTGGGACTTAGGGAACCATATGCATTGTCTCAGACTAAACAAGAGTGGTTTTGTGTAAGGCTGTTGCCCTAACTGCTATACTGTTGCCCTAGCCACCTCCCGTAATAGTATTTTTTAAAGCATTACAAAAATGTCTCTATTTTTTTTTGTAATTTTTAATGTTTTTTTATTTTGATCATATTGGCTTACATATCTTTCACATTAGTATTTTAGGTACATATTAACATAGAATCAGGAGAATACCCACCACCAGTTTTGTCCTCTCCCCTTCCCCATTCCTTTTCTGCATCCCATATTCGCCACCATCACCCCCCCCGGGCTGCTAGATTAGGCTGTCCCCTCTTTGACTAGCTTACTATCAGTGATTATACATCTGTTTGGTCCTGGTACCCTCCCCTGTTTCTCCCTCTATTTGAGAGGCTAAGCTAGATAAATCGAGTATATGTGGTTTTGTTTGTGGGAAAGAAAAGCAATAGAATGGGGTAAAGATTAGGCAAAATATAATTAAAAATAAAATAAAATATTTTTTATATTTTTATTATACTTTATTCTTCAAAATTCAAACATGTTAGCAGTTGGGACTCAGCCATAAAAAGAACAGGTGATGAGAATGTTGCACAGGTGAAGGGGGCTGTTCTTTTTATGACAAAAATGTCTCTAGAAAAGAGACTAATTAGAGAAAAAACATTGCTTATTGCTTATGCTTACCTATATTTGATATGCATAATTTTTAATTCAAAGTTTTAAAATTAGAAACTCTTGCTAGCTTGACTTTAAGTTTATACTTTATAATCTACTCTCCAAAATCATTACATTCAGAAACAAAATATTCTGAATTATTCTGGGTAATTTATCCTAAGCCCCATAGATGATCTCTTTTTATGGAAATATGGTAAGAGCATGTTTGCCCAGAGAACACCAAGAGGAGGGCTGAGACTTCAGAATCTACTAGCATAGAAGAATTTATTATGAATTTACCAAATTTCCAAAAGATTTTATCATAACTTACTAATGGTTAACTCATTAACAACAATAAAATCATTATGTTCCTGTTAGTTTTAAATTGTCATAGTTTTCTCAAATTCATGAATTCAAATCAACCTCAACACTGAACTACATAGCATTTCCCTTGAAAGTTTTTGAGGAGGCCCCTTAGGAAATCACTTAAGCACAGATTTTCTCAATTGAACTGTTAAGCACGCTGGGGTCTTTTAATTATACTCCTAATTCAGGATGAATTTTACACCAGAGGAAAATAAAACAAAAACAATGCTTTTCAGCATAATTATTGTATTTTATCCTTAAAAAAAAGGCCTATAACCAAATGCATAGAAGGCTAAGTTAATATACATGGAGTTTGATCACACAAAACTCCTGTTTGATCATATACCAGAGTGGACTTGAGGAAAATTATCTAATAGCTTCCAGAACTGGAGGTGGAAACATGTAAAACCTGCCTGGACAAAACTACATATAACTTGCTCCTTTGAGAACAAAGTTAAATCAGCATTTTAAAATACAAATAATATCTGAGATCTGTAGATGTAGCTGACCAGTAGAATACATGTTTCAGCATGTGTGAGTCGTTGGTTCAATTCCTGGCGCACACACCCACACATACATACACACAACAAACTCATCCATTTGTATAGTTATTAAGAAAATATGTGCTTAGTAGTTGGAATGATAGTATAGAGTGAATTTGTCCTAAATGTGACCAATCTGGGTTTGATCCCGACATCCATTGTGGTTCTTCAAAACTACCAGGAGTAATATCTAAGTGTAAAGTCAGGAGTAACCTGAGTGTCACCAGATGTGGTTCAAAACAAAAAAAAATATTGTGCATCAAATAGCACATTTATTTCTTTTTGTTTTAATAAATGCAATGATCCAGAAATTTTTTAAATAAAACATAATGAATGCCTATTAACGAAAGGTCATGATTAGAACATTACAAATAAAAAGAGTAGCCCACTGAAATTTTACAAAATGAGGGTAATTTAGGTTACAAATTTGGTACAGTCAGAGTTACCAAGTAATAGAATCATCCTATCATTTTCAATTCACAGAGATATTGTTTATTATTAGACAAAAAGAGTGAGATGTATAAAGGGATTCAATGTATAAAGATCAATATATAAGATCTATTTATATTGGGGGCCGGGCGGTGGTGCTGGAGGTAAGGTGTCTGCCTTGCCTGCACTAACCTAGGACAGACTGCGGTTCGATCCCCCAGTTCCCCATATGGTCCCCCGTGCCTGCCAGGAGCGACTTCTGAGCGAATAGCCAGGAGTAACCCCTGAGCATCACCGGGTGTGGCCCAAAAACAAAACAAAAAAAAGATCAATTTATAAAGGGATTCCACAATCACCAGTTGCTAGTTATGGGTGAGCTCTCCTTCCTAAAGAGTTATATTCTAAATAATAATTAATACCACTTCACGCAATCTATTTGGCAGGGACTAGATCATACATATCTAGAGGTGCCCAGGGCTTCTCTTGACTTTGTACTGAGAGGTCATTCTAGGGGTATGGTATAGAGTTGTCATAGGATCCAGGGTTGGATATATGAAAAGCAAGGCTTAGACTCTGTACTGTCTTTCTTAATCTATTCTTTATAGCAATTAAATACTAAATTTCTACCACTTAATAAAGCTCAAAACTTAATAAAAATGAAAAGCAGGGGAACTGTTCTTTAGCAGGAAGCCTGCCACTTAATTGGAGGAGGTGGTGGTGGGACAAGCTGGGGAAGGGACAAAGGGTGGTGGGGAAAAGTATCTGCTCTAGAGACTGGTTAAAGGATGGGAGGGAAACTGAAAACATTAGTGAAAGGAAGTAGATACTGGTGATGGGATTAGTGTTGGGCCACTGCACACCTGAGACTTAATAATGAATAAAGTTGTATCTCTGTAATTCACACTATTTAAATTTGTAAATTATCCAAAAAATGGCAAAAAGTTAAAAGAGAAAGAATACTGTTCCCTTTAGAATTTAAATAAGCAAATTCAATACTTCTTTAAAACCATGTCTTTATGGATAAAATTAATAGAAATAATGGTATGAAAGATCATGGTTGTACTAGATTGTAGATCACAGTTCTAGAGTAAGAGAAAATTTACCATAGACAATTTAACCAAATTTCCTATGTTTGTATCTATATAGTGTTTTTTTGAAAAACTCAAAAGTAAAATCTGTTGTTTACCATAATCAGTAACAGACTTCGGAGCTCGTTGCTCTGTTTCAGTATTTCTCTTCTTATTCTTGGATTTCCAAGCATGGTACACTTTTAGTCTTCTATGAAATTCTTCTCTGCAAGCTGCCAGAAGCTCAATATCTATTGATTACAAAGAATGAACACCCGACAAAAGAAAACAAAAAAACTTAATTTTTATATAACATAATACATTTTGGAATAAATGGAGATACGAATATATAATTGGAGTTTAGTCAAATATTTTACAATACATTACATTAATATTTATATAATATTTCTTATACATAATTACTATCTTAAAATCATTTGCTGCATATGAAAAAACTTAGTTTCAAACACAGAAGTTTTAGGTTGCCACTTGTCCAAGGCCATACACCACAACAAGAAAATTAAGTCACTTTAAATAAAGCTTTGATTACTTTAGTGTGCTTTCACCATTAGGAATATCCCACCTGTTGTAAGGGTATGTGAGTAGCACCTGCCCTTTATGTGCAGGGCAAGCAGTTGGATAGACTATTTTCCCTACCAGAAAGATTTTCTCCTAGTCAATCCTTAATCCTGATTCAAAATAGTGTTTCCTGACTCCCTAAAAAAAAATTTCACTAGGCTCAAAAATAAGTTAGATTAGCATGTAATACTTTTTATGTTTTTAATAATGCAAATACACTTAATGAAGGGGAATACTCTCCACAGTAGAAGGAAATATATAAAATTCTGACATCCATCCGTCTAGTCATAGTATTCTGGATTCAAATATATTTTGAATAAGAGTACAATTTGGGATCTTCTAGATATAGTATTTTCCTCTGTTCTGTTTGAAGAAAAAAATAATTTAAAAAAAACCTACAACAGTACTATTGATTTTGCATTCATGGAAACCCAAAATTAAACATATAACTATTTAGATATGATGAATAACGTTAGAGGGTCAGTCACTAATACCATCCACACCTTAATTTCTGCTTGTTCTCCTTAATCTAGGCAAAAAATAGGCATAAAGCATTTAATTTAATTAATATGCATTTCCTTTAGCTTTGTGAGTAAACCACATAATTTCAAAATGAAAATAAAAAGAAAATGGCTTACACTAATATATATGCCCTTCAAACTAAAAGTCTCACTCTAGGGTAGATATTTATTACCTATAAGCTATAATATTTTTCATCCTTTCTAATTTTTGTACTGGTTATACACTTACCACAAGAAGTATTGATGGTATCACGTAGTTCTGCATATTTCCATTTACTAAGATCATGTTTCTTGGAACCAGCAGCTGCCTTGGTAGCCTGAACAGCAGGGCCTCTGCAATGATATTTATTTCAATATTTAAATTATAATCATGAGTTAAGTGTTAACAAAAGAAGCAAAAAGGTGAGAATAAGTTTGATGACCGGAAATAACTACTAGAAAAAACACATAATTTTTGTATCTTTGACAAGTAAGACTAAAACCCTGTTCACTGAACAGGTAAATTTACACCCAGGTAAATCAAAATCTTCCAGATTTCATAGATTCTATTAGATTCTATTTAGATTCTAAATAACAGCTTCTGATCCCAAAATTCTAGTACAGACATTCTCAGATGTCTTATATAACTTATAGGTGAACATCTGTTTCAAAAACACATTTATGTTTCTCATATGATTATATAATATAGCTTTATATTTAACTCTGATATGTAGGATATGCATGATTAATATATGTAAGATACAAACTTTAGGGGCCCGGGAGATAGCATCGAGGTAAGGCGTTTGCCTTTCATGCAAAAGGTCATCGGTTCGAATCCCGGTGCCCCATATGGTCCCCCATGCCTGACAGGAGCAATATCTGAGCATGGAGCCAGGAGTAACCCCTGAGCACTGCCGGGCGTGACCCAAAACCAAAAAAAAAAGATACAAACTTTAAATATACATTATAGACAGTGTTATATGTAGAAAGTGCTATATAGCTTATACATAAATAAAAAGTATATATTTTTATTATTCAGAAATCTGTTTCATTTTTTTTTTTTGGTTCTGTTTTTGTTTCATACCCAGTAGTGCTCAGGAGTAACACCCGGCTCTCCACTCAGGAATCACTCCTGGCTGGTTCCGGGGACTATATGGGATACCAGGGATGGAACCAGGGTCAACTGCATGCAAGGCAAGCAAACTCTCCACTGCGCTATCGCTCCAGCCCCCTTCTTTTCTGTCTTAGTGAATATTACTTTCAACAAAATATTACAATTTCCACAGATTCTTAGAAAAGCTACCAGTAGACTTCTTTCATATAACAAAATAATTTATGCACACTTTACCATAAATAAAAAGATGGAATAAATATTAAAATAAGTATCAAAGCAAAATATTACTTCTCAGGTCTCACAGTTTGTCCTCTGGCAGGTATTTAACTGTTTTCTTTTTGAGAAGATATTCAAGGTGTCATGTCAAAAATGACCTCACAACTAGCTATTATTTTATATTTTAATAGTTAAAAATCTTGCCAGAGAGAAAATGTAGAGGTAGGGCATTTGTCTTGCATGCAGAAGGATGGTGGTTTGAATCCCACCATCCCATATGGTCCCCTGAGCCTGCCAGGAGTGATTTCTGAGTGTAGAGCCAGGAATAACCCCTAAGCACTGCCGGGTGTGGGCCCCCCACAAAAAAAAATTCTTAAAAATCTTGGAGACCAAAGACAGACTTATGGGATAATACAGAAAAAACATTTGAAGATAAGTAATCATGAATAAAATAAAGGATATTTATAAAATAAAGGACTTATGGGATAATACAGAAAAAACATTTGAAGATAAGTAATCATGAATAAAATAAAGGATATTTTATTCAATATTAAACTTAATTAAATCTATGCCTTATAAGAGGATCTCATTTTAAAGAATACATGTTTTCCTTTTTTTGTTTGTTTTGGGGCCACACCTGGTGATGCTCAGGGTTTAATCCTGGCTATGAGCTCAGAAAATGCCCCTGGCTGGCTTGGGGACTATATGGGATGCTGGGGATCAAACCCAGGTCTGTCCTGGGCAGCTGCATGCAAGACAAAAGTCCTACCACTGTGCTATTGCTCTGCCCCATGTTTTCATTTTTAAATAATATAGTATTCTTTATCCACATAACTAAAAATTATTATACTTTTTATTAATGTGTGGTCATTAAGTCTTTCCTGTAATTTTGTGGTTGAATGTGGAGTTTTTAATTTTTTAATATGGAAATCAATAAAATGTGTTTTAAGTAAACTACAGAATCTATACTTTTCTTAAGCTTTGTGGTTGACATTTTTCCATGCAGTTTTTTCTTAACTATTTTCTTAATAAAGAATAAGCTGTGTC
>PVKC010007872.1:0-28908 GCA_004027635.1 Crocidura indochinensis | reverse complement strand
CTCCTTCTCCTTCTCCTTCTCCTTCTCCTTCTCCTTCTCCTTCTCCTTCTCCTTCTCCTTCTCCTTCTCCTTCTCCTTCTCCTTCTCCTTCTCCTTCTTCTTCTTCTTCTTCTTCTTCTTCTTCTTCTTCTTCTTCTTCTTCTTCTTCTTCTTCTTCTTCTTCTTCTTCTTCTTCTTCTTCTTCTTCTTCTTCTTCTTCCTAATACCAACATTATAAAAATACGCAAAGCAACCAGCGACATTTTTAGAAAAGAAAATTTCATCTATGAACAGAAATGCAAAATTACTTAAGGATTTAGCTAACAGAACATAACAATAGGTAAAAATGTATACACCCTGATCAGGTTTATTTTATTCTAGAGATGCAAGAGTTTCAACATATAAAAATCAACATATAAGATAATGAACCATATTTGTAAAAGAAATGTATAAATGTATAGGGAATGCAATATATAAGATATCAACATATGGGGCCGGAGCAGTCGCACAGAGCAGTAAGGTGTCTGCCTTGCTGACCTTGCCTAGGACTTGACTGCGGTTGGATTCCCTGGCGTCCCATATGGTTTACCATGCCAGGAGCAATTTCTGAGTGCATGGCAGGAGTAACCCCTTAGTGTCACCAGGTGTGACACAAAGAAACAAAAACAAATAAAACAACAAAAACAAAAATAAGATATCAAAATCTACTGTATCGTATTTGTAAAAGATATGTATAAGGAATACAAAATAATATGTATATATATATATAAAGACTACATAGTTCTGAATAGTTATATCAGTTGACAGACGAAGCTTTTGGCAAAAGCCAATATCCATTCATGCTTAAAAACCCTCAATAAAGTAGGAGTGAAGAGAACTTTGCTCAAAATAAGAAGGGTCATCTGTAACAATCCCACAGGCAATATCATTTTTAATGTTGAAAATCTGAAAGTCCTTTGTGTAAGATACAGCACAACACCAGGTATAACCCAACAAATGAAGAAGAAGAAGAAGAAGAAGAAGAAGAAGAAGAAGAAGAAGAAGAAGAAGAAGAAGAAGAAGAAGAAGAAGAAGAAGAAGAAGAAGAAGAAGAAGAAGAAGAAGAAGAAGATCAACAACAACAACAACAAGGTCTTCGGTTAATTTGAGAAATGAGAGATGGTACAACTATATAATCAGAGCACTCACTCAACAACACTGAAAATATTTTGCTAAGCTGAAGCCACTAAAATTTGTAAAGTCCCTTCCAAAATAGCAGGTAGGTGATGGAAGAGTGGGTTAAGATAGATAACGGGATAAGTATGATGGAAGCTGACAATGAAGGTGACGTTTTTGTTGAAATATTATATGGCCCTAACTCAATTATCATTAACTTTTTCAAGTCACAGTTCTTTCTTTTTTGTTTTTATTTTTTGGGTGGTGGGGAGGTCACAACCTGTGACGCTCAGGGGTGACTCCTGACTATGTAATTAGAAATATTTCTTAGCTTGGGGGACCATATGGAACGCAGGGTGGATGGAACAGCAGTCCTTCCCGGGTCAGCTGCGTGCAAGGGAAACACCTTACCGCTGTGCCACCGCTTCGGCCCTTCAACTCAAAGTTCTTTAACTAAATACAAATTTAAAAAAAATCTGAGTTTATTCATAAGTGGTTAATACATGTATATCTAAGGTCAATTTACTGTTGTATTATTAATTCTGAAAAATGAGACAAGAGGACATGTTTCAGCAGGTATCAGTGCCCTAAGTCACGTAGCAAAGAACCTGATGCATACTTTATGGTATGAAAATGTAAGATCTGGGGGCCTGGAGAGATAGTACAACGGTGTTTCCCTCGCAAGCAGTCGATCTAGAACCTAAGGTGGTTGGTTCAAATCCCGGTGTCCCATGTGGTCCCCTGTGCCTCCTAGGAGCGATTTCTGAGTAGATAGCCAGGAGTAACCCCTGAGCACCGCGAGGAGTGGCCCCAAAACAAAAACAAAACAAATAAAGTACTTTCAAAATGTAAGATCTGAAGATAAGGATGAGGAACACTGACCAAAGAGATTACACATTTCAATAGAATAAAACATTAAATCGGTAATTGATAATTAATTATAAACAAAGTTATGTTTAATATCTAATTTTGTAACTGGTTTACATATTATAGCTTTTATTATAATTTTAAGCATTTTTGCAATGCCATAATTTTGAGAATAAAATAAAATATCAGGTACATTAACACAATTGATAGATAAAGAACCCCACATTTACCCTATTTCTAGAGATCTAGGAGACAAATAAAAATAATGGAAGTCAAATTTTAACAGAAATCTAGGGAATATCTAAAAACTAAAAACAAATACAATATATTTTCTCCAAAGATAATCAGGGTAATGATAAACTATAATGTGACAAATCGGGAGCTTTATTTAACATCTACACTAAATTATGGTGTACAATAACTTTATGAGGAAGGGTTGCTTATTTTAGGATGTCAGCTGGAATCACTTTCAATACTTGCATATGCAGTTGATAAACAGAATTTTAAGCAAATCAATAAGCTGAATATTTTTTCAAAATGAAAGTTTCTGTTTTAGTTTAAATCTTTATTCTATACTCCCCTGAAATATTTAGCTCTTCATAGATGGGTGTATATGGCACACAATCTCTCTCCATTCTAATTTCTATCCTGTATAAATGTTTGAAAATATATTAGTAAATCATTTAACATACTTTTAGTTAACAGTGAATATACATGAATTCCTACAATAAAAAAGGAAATAAAGAGTAATACAAAACCCTAGAGAAAAACAGATAGAATACAATGGGTATTTATTTAAAAAAAATTTCATCTAACATAACAAGGGATAAGAAGGAGAAAAGGTATAAAACATTCCTATTTTAAAAATTTCTTAATTGAAATAATGTGCTTCTGTAGCAGTGTTCTAAAATATGCTTCTGTATATTGAAACCACCAATTAATCTTGAAAATGTGTTAAGATGTAATTGTGAAGTTTTAGTAATTTGAATAAGCTTCTAAGATAACTTACTCAAATAAGAAAAAAAAATCCAGAAATGCTATTCTTAGTTATTAGGTAATGTTACATAGTGAAATTTCTATCATTTATATTTATAATTGTTTATGTATTTGCTGACATAATTTGTTTAAATTTCTGTGAAGTTATTGTGTGTGCTTATACTGAAAAAGTGTAATTATTTGTATCAAAATTTTAAGGTGGATAATCGCATACCTTTGATACATATAATTTTTTAAAATATAAATAAATAAAATGCAGAAAAAACATGTGTTCTTATATTAATCTTTAAATCAATTTTAATCTACCATTGTTTTAAAACACTATAACATTTCTGAGTATAACTCAAAACCTCTATTAACCATTGATTTATGTTTACATTTGTGTACCCTATAGAAACAAATTAGTATATGTTCTTATATATGAATATTTCTAAAACATATATAATTTTTTTCTTAGAAGTTTTTGTAGATCTTTTGAAGGTACAATACTCAGTATATGTATATACTTAAATACATTTTACATTTTTTGCAGATACATATACATATGTTTGATATATAAACATCTAACTCCAGTTTTTCTAACCATCCACAGTGTTTTTATTTTGACTTTATTTTATCTAAATTTATAAGATTCTACCACATATTTTTAACCATTTTCCCATAAAATTAAACATAATATTTTTTTTTTTGTTTTTTTTGGGTCACACCCGGCAGTGCTCAGGGGTTACTCCTGGCTCCATGCTCAGAAATTGCTCCTGGCAGGCACGGGGGACCATATGGGGCGCCGGGATTCGAACCGATGACCTTTTGCATGAAAGGCAAATGCCTTACCTCCATGCTATCTCCCGGGCCCCTAAACATAATATTTTAAAGTAATTCTTAAAATATAAAAATCTAACCATAAATAGGTCAACCAAAGATAGAAAACATTATTTAAATATACTAATATTTTTGCAGGGCTCAAAATATTGGGTGCACCTAACAAATTCAATTTAAATTAATTTAGTATTATATTTTTCTCTTCAACCTATTCATATATTCATGCTCCATGCATTATAATTTGAACTTTTTTTATCTTCACTTGGATAATAAAATTTGTTCTCTCTAAGGTTTGAATTTCCTACTTTGTATCGATTTCTTTGAAAGCAAACCAAGTAGTAAATTCCTATTGTTTTTTATGAGGGCTATAATAAACTGTATCACCTACATATTCATATTACTATACATATGGAAATGTAATTCTGTGAACATTTGCTGCCAGAGATTGTACTATATTTATGAGCAATATTTTTAACTCCATTTAAGAGAAACTTCAGGGATACAGAACTAAATTATCAGTTCGAATAGTTTTCTATATTTCCTTTCCTCACCTTTGAAAATAATGGATTCACAAAAAATATATAAAAAGAAAATATGGACTCAAATTTCAAATTTCACCTTCTGACAACCTGACCTATCAATTTCATAATGCCTATTGTTACTATCAAAAATTACCTGCTCACTAAGGTGTTTATTGCTTGATTATAATATATTTACTTCCTGCTAGGCCAAAACATCTCTATTTTATATGTATCTAGGTGTTAGTGTTTATACACAGTCTCGATAACTTAGGGTCTCCTGCAATATTTTTCTATTACTTATGAAACAAAATGTCAAAGTATCACTCCTTATGAAAAATAAAATTACCATTCTAGATATAAAGTTAAAGTTTACATAAAATATTATTTCCTCTGAAGAGGATAGTTCAAGAATCATCTGTCTAATACGTATTTAAAATATAAAGATATATAGTAAGAATACAGCAAATGCTTAAGGCAACAGAAATGAAGAGCTTGTCCAATGAACTGTGCTTAATGCCAATAGTTGGTTTCAAGGTGTTAAATGAGTGAAACTTAGCAGATTTTGATGGGTAGAAGCAAGAAATTTGATCGTGAAAGTATGATGTATGTATGAAACTCTCTTCTATAGTAATGTAAATCACAATATCTCAATTTATAAAATGAATAAAAATGAAAAGCTTTCTAAAATGTTATAAATATATATATATACATACCTAGAATTCATTCAATATTTATATATTAAGTTTTGCCTTTATCTTGAATTTCTTTATCTTTAGGGGCCACACACCCAGTGTTTGCAAAGTCAATTTTATATTACACATAAGAAAACTTTATAAATTACTGAGATATTTTATCATCTATGTAAGAATCATTAGTAAGGGTTCTAGGGATTTCTTTATAATGCAGTACAATCTGGTATGTACTGAATGAGAATATTAAAAGTTCAAGGGCATTGAAAACTTAGAATTCAATAAAATAACAAAATAGAAAAATCAGGATTTATTAGGATGCTTATTGGTAAGTTCATGTATTTGGTAATCATGTATTATATGGTGCCTTAAATATATTTTTATATAGGATTTGAAACACAAACTTATGCAAATAACTTTAGGAGTGAGGTGTATTCCAACCACAGAAACCAAATGTTTCCACTATTGAAGAACACAGGATAATTACACAAAATAAAAGTGATTTATTGTGATATGTTTAGAGTGTAGGAAACTAGAAAAGGGGAGTGTATATCTGAAAATCAGATGATCTCAGAGGAGACAAAGCCTTTTGTGGTCTCCTAGTTTATTGGTATTTGATTCTATAGGTTCTGTAAAGATATAAGAATAAGAAGGTATATTTCCTTTTCATATTATACAACCAGATTTTTAACTCAGTTCTATTCACTCAATCACATATTTTCACCTACACAGAAAATGTAGTATATAACATTTTCTGGCTTTGCTCTCCTTGGCTATTTCAACTAAAATGAAGTAACTATGTTCTCTATGAACATGTAAGCATCATTTAAGATAAGCCCTCAAAACATGAAAAGATTAGCAGAGTTTTAATTATTTACTAAGAAAGTATACACCGTTTAGTATTTTACAATAAATATAATAATGAATTATTGGGGCTGGAGTGGTGGTGCAAGCTATAGGGTGTTTGCTTTGCAAGCGCTGATCCAGGAGGAACTGCGGTTCAATCCTCAGGCATCCCATATAGTCCCCCAAGCCAGGAGGAAGTTCTGAACGCATAGCCAGGAGTAAACCCTGAACATCACCAGGTGTGGCCGCAAACCAAAAATAAAATAAAATAAAATGAATTATTTACTAAGAAAATTATTGAAGTATTTGTTTTGGTAGAAACACACAAGTAGAAAATGAATTTAATCAACTGATTTACACTTTTGAAACATCAGTTAAAAGTTAAAGAACCTTATAAATTATAAGAACCTGTTTGAGCAGGCTACTGTTATGACTTTGAATCAGTTGCTTACTGACTGTTGAGTAGACTAAGTTTTAAAAGTTGTTCAACATAATCAGATCCTAAAAAGATTTATAATACAAATATAGATTCACAAAGTTTTAGAACTACTTTTATCCTCTATTCCAAATATTCACTAGAGTAACACTCAGTAGAGTTTATAGAAAAAGCATGTCAACTTCTAAGTGGACCTATCAAATATAAATAAAGGTGATCACTTGATCATATTTTTGTGTGGTTAAATTTATACATTTTAACACAATTCTATGCCACATTTTAAGACTGGAGAGTAGATTGCACGATGAATATTCATTGAAACATGTGGTATTTTATTATTAAATAAATTTTAAATTCTTTTTTATTAACATCTTTATTTAAACAACTTGATTATAAATATGATTGTAGTTGGGTTTTAGTTTTGTAAAGAACACCCCCCTTCACCAGTGCAACATTCCCATCACCAATTTTCAAATCTCTCTCTTCCCACCCCCACCCCTTATACTCTAGACAGGCTTTCTACTCGCTATTTCATTCACTTTGTTATGATAGTTCTCAATGTAGCTATTTCTCTACCTGCACTTATCATAAATTCTTCACAAGCATAGTAAGATTCCCATAAACAATGTTTTTGTAGGCTACTGTCAAAGCTAAAATAGTTAAGATGATTAAGGATGATATAATACAATTAGAATATGAATAAACTAATCACATGTAGATTATGAAGAAGCAAAGCAATGGGTAAATAAAACAAACCAATATAAAAACTTTATATATGACAACAAAAGAGAAAAAATATATGTAACGATGAGGAAAGAATGAAGAGGTTTGATGGATTAAAGGTGAAAATAATTATATCTTAGTATGAATGATAAGTATGTACATTAATCTTTGTATAATAATATCAATAAAACTTATAGATATCACAGGACAATAGGTCTATCCTTTAGCTACAAAGAGAAAACTATAACAATAACGAAGTGAGATTAAAAAGGCACTTGAGGAAGAAACACAACCGTGCAGAGCAGAAAACCTCCTTGAAATGTTTTCAATCAAGTAACTAAAACTGTGCAGTTTTAGTTGTCTTTAGTTGCTGAAATTTTGGTAATTTAATAGCACTAATAATAAAAATACTTATTTCTAACCACAAAATCAAAAACTGAAGCTACATTTAGTACCCTGTTTCCATATATGATTATTTTATATTTATGAAGGGCCAAAAATTCTCAGAAAATTTTTTCTTGATTATTCTGTTTCATGATTAAACTACACAAGCTGATCTCTCCCATGACACACCTCCTCTTTATCTCTCCTTTTTCTCTCTTTTTCTCTTGCTCTTATTCTCTCTCTAGCCCTCTATCTCCACAGATTCTTATGATATTACAGATATTAATTTGCTAATCACAATACATAGAGAGCCTGCATATTAATCTCAGTTTTTTAATTCCCTGATGTCATTTTCTATCTCAACAATAAAGTCCTTTCTTAGAATACAATGCCACTTCCATGACCAGAAGACCTATCGCTGCTGCAGGTTAACCATGATAGAAGGGTGAATAGACATATTTTTGTATTAATTTGTGTTATTTTTAGCTCCTGCCAAGCTGCTTGTCATTACACACCCCAATTTAATTTTTACTTCCTAACATATTGAGGAATTTTCACTTCTGGACTGTTCACTTACAGAATATTATTCATACTTGATTTAGAAGTTTCAGATTCTTTTAATTGCTACTATTCTTTTTGCAATAATCATGGTGTATCCAGGACTACATTTTCTATTTTTAAAATCTTACTTTATTAAGCTGAATTTAAGTAACTGAAAATAATTAAGAGGAAGGATGAGAGGCTGAATCAAATCTGTTCTCCTTTTTTCTCTTAATTATCTTACAAATTCTAATCCTTGTATGTAGATGATGGCTCAGTGGCTTAAAACATTTAGGGCAAGACTGAAATTCTGAGTTTAATACTCAGAGCTACATACATGCATCCAGACAATGCTGGCCCTATTAGCTTCTGTTATCCACAGCAAAGGGAAAAGCATTTCCCATTCATTTTTATTAAATGTTCTTTTATTAATGGTGGTCCTCTGAAAGATCTTATGATTTAGTTATTGGGTTCTTTCAAGCCAAGATTCTCTATATTTCAATGGTCTAAGACCAATTGGTCCTTTTATTTACCCTCAGTTCTCTCACAACTATTTATGTGTCACAATTTAGTTCATAATTCTAAATCTTTTGCTATTATCTAAGATTTCTGGTTATATATTTTTGTCCACTTTTAGTTTCTGTGTTTGAAAATTATAGCAATTTTTCTGATCTAAAGTGTAGGGTCTATGTAGAGGAAATTCTTGGTGAAATTGGTTTGTTTTTTCTTTTCAATCTAATAGAGATTGGTCAAAACTTACTGATGCCTTTTCTTTCTGATTACCTTTGGCATCAGAATGAATTTGATTAAAATTAGGGGTTAGTATTTATATTTGTAGATATCAATAAAATGCTTTACTGCTTAGCCTAAAAATGCATAGCCAAAGGATTTGTGGTTTAAATGACTATCTCTGATATTTTTCAAAATAATCTTAGTCATCAGCAATGCTTTCATTTATAAAAGTGTGCTGATGTGTTCAAATATACATATATCCACAGATATTTTTGCTTCAACAAGTCTAAAATTCTATACTCTATAATATGAGAACATGCACTGTGACCTCTAGGATATTTATTGAGAGCAAGTTATGAGAGAGAAAAATAGAGAAAAACTGAGCTTGTTTTCCATCCCTATTTTGTTAATTTTATTTAACACAGTTATTCCTTAAAATCTTAAGTTACAATGACTTCTGAGTTTTCAAGTGAAGTCTTCCTAAACATTATGTTTGTGGAATATAGTAATTTGGTATGTACAAAAACCTCATGAAGATAAGAAAACATCAAAATCACTTATGCATTGTATGAAGTTATTAGGAATGCTATTAAGGTATATTTGAAAATTGTTAAAGTAAATATAAAACTTCTCACCACATACAAGAGACATTATTAATATCTTGAATGGGACATATTAAAGTTATTGTGGTAATTATTTTAAAATACATACACTAGCAACTCATTACATTTCAGACCTTGAGCTTACAAAATATTAATGTCAATCATGTCTCATTAAAACTTGAAGAAAATGTAGACAAATATAACAGCAGCAAGTATGTGTTACCCAATAGTATTAAGGAATCATTAATATTTTCCTTGTTTTAATTCAAAGTATTTAACTAATATGCACTTAATGTCTTCTGTATTATAATAAATCATTTTGTAGAAGAGCAATCTAACTTCATAATATCAATAATGAAAATGCAAATGAAAACTAAATAGATTAAATATGTTTGATATCAATTCAATATATTTTAAATGAGTTGATAGTGTTAAAGACTAGACTTTAATACAAGCATATACACATTTGCATACATATAAATATATGTATATGAAACATGAAGTATGTTTTACACAAATGTAATATTGCTGTAACCTGTAGATTATATTTATAATACCATGATACAGTTTATAAATTAACTAAACGAAACTATGTTTTCCAGACTTAATTATCACAGGTATTAACAATGCTACTAAAACATTTGGGTGCCATTTGTTAGTGTATTTAAGAAGTGTCCTGTAACTTTGAAAACCCATTGTTGCTACTTCCCTTGTAAAAGCAATCACAGTAATATACTAACTGACCTACATTTTCCAGATTGCTTTAATATCATGCAGTTCTCCTTTTATTGCTAAAAGAATGCACCAGGGCAATGAAATTGGATGAGTAGTAATTGCTTCTATTCCTAATAGTATGGTCAAATATATATTTCTTAAACCATCCTATTCTGTGTGACAGTACTATGTCTGTGGGAAATAAATCCACTATATTATATTTCTCAATTACATATCTGCCTTAAAAATAACACTACAGTTATAAGTGCATGAATCTATTCTTAATAATTTCCCTTCATCAGAAGCCAAATTTTTCCTCAGCATTGATGAACATTCACATGACAAATTTGTCCATATGGTAAGTCTTTGAGGGGCAGGAGCAGAGTTTCATATATCTAAGAATATGTTAGTCTGTAAAAGTATAACAGTTTACAATTATATCTGAAGTACAAACTATTTCTTTTCTTTTCTTTTTTTTGTTTTATCATTTGTTTTTCTTTTTGCCACACTTACCAGTGCTCAGGACTACCTCTGTGGTCAGGGATTACTCCTTGCAGTCTCACAGGACCACATGATATCCTGAAGATCAAACCTGCAAAGTCTAAAGGCAAGCCAAAAACCCTACCCACTATCCTATTGCTCTGGTTCAAGTGAAATATAAACACTTTGTTTTTATCGTGAAATTTTATCATTTAATGAACTATATCTTTGTTTCTTTTTTGGGGGGGGGAGGGACCACACCCGGTGATGCTCAGGGGTTACTCCTGGCTATGCTCTCAGAAGTCGCACCTGGCTTCAGGGACCATATGGGACACAGGGGGATTGAACCGCGGTCCGTCCTAGGCTAGTGCTGGCAAGGCAGGCACTTTACCGCCGGCCCCTATATTTTTGTTTCTTGTACAGAATAACTGAAGGAGTTTGTTTATGAAATAAATAGTTGAATTCACTGTTTCAGCACAAACACAGATGGAAAGCAAACTGGTGGCAATAGCTATCTCAATTTCCAATATCTGCTTCTGTGGGATTTGATTGTCCTTTCAGTCTAGGTTCTATACAGTTTCTATTAGAAGGAAGACTTTTTACTCAGATTATATTCTTATATTTTTCTGTATGCACATAGCTTACAGTTACTCTGAAGTTTAGCTCCTCTATTTTAGAGCAGCATACAAAGGAAGTAGAAACCAGATAAAATGGATTGTTGCATCAAAGAAATCAAGAATGTAAAGGAGAAAGCATCAGCTAATAAAACCTGGGCATTGTAGATATTTATGAGATATTGAAAATATATGTATCAGATAGCTATTATTCATCTTCAAAAATAACATAGTGATGAATATGTACTTTTCAATTAAATTTGACACAGTAAATAGAAAATGCACAATTGAAAGCTACAATTGAACGTTTAGCACATATGGGTGATACTAGATGATTCTAAACAGGGAAGTATTCAGAATTATAGTAAAAGGGCTAGAGAGGTGCCACTAGAGGAAATGTGTCTGCCTTGCAAGAGCTAGTCAAGGAAGGACTGCAATTCAATCCCCTGGTGTCCCATATTGTCCACCCAAGTCAGAGGCAATTTCTGAGCACTTAGCCAGGAGTAACCCCTGAGCATCAAACGGGTGTGACATAAAAATTATAGTGAAGAAGGTTCTAGTTGTATTAGAAGACAATGATATTCTGATGTTATATTTTTGCATTTCTTTTGTGTAGACATATATTTTCCATTTAAATAAGGAAATTTTACAAAGAATGACTATATAAAAAATTAAAAATCCTATGGATCAAATAACAAATTTGTTTGAAAATAAGCACATTTAAATATATATATATCATAGAAAATGATGAAGATACTCTAATCAGACTAAATTTTAAGTTACAACATATCAAAACATATATCTCTAGTCATGATAATTTGCACAATTAGTACTCACATAAGTAAAAAAAGTATCGACATTTCTTTATTGTCAGTTTTTTCAATAATAAACTATCAATGACTCAAACATCATCAGGATATTTCCAAAATTCATAGTACTGAGAAGGCCAACCTAGTTGCTATGAGGTGCTTCTAATCAGCAAATATTCTTATTTTGACAAAATGTGATCAGTAGGTTTCAAGTACATCAATAATTACTATCAAAACTCTTTTAAAATGTGTGATATTCATATTGAACAAATCTCAATTCTCCATATGACACATTAAGAAACAGAGATAATATTTTATACAGGAATTAGAGCTAAAAATTCTGGAACTTGAAATTTCAATACTCAGGGATTAAAAAAATAGATGTTTTTATATATCATTTATTCCATTTTTATTTTAGTTTTTGATTCACACCCAGCAGTGCTCAGGGGTTACTCCTGGCTCTATGCTTAGAAATCACTCCTGGCCGATTTGGGAACTATATGTGCTGCCGGGATTTGAACTACCATCCTTTTGCATGTAAGGCAAACACCCTACCTCCATGCTATCTCTCTAATCCCTGTTTTTCATTATTATTTGCATTGTTAAAATAGAGTTTTAGTATGGGCCGAAGTGGTGTTGCAAGCATTAAGGCATCTGCCTTGTGCGCTCTAACCTAGGACGGACCTAGGTTCTATCCCCGGCATCCCATATGGTCCTCTCAAGCCAGGAGCAATTTCTGAACACATACCCAGGAGTAGCCTCGGAGCATCACTCGATGTGGAGAGAGAGAGAGAGAGAGAGAGAGAGAGAGAGAGAGAGAGAGAGAGAAATTTAGGAAATATATATCCTGGGAGCCGGGCGGTGGCGCTGAAGGTAAAGTGCCTGCTGCCTTGCCTGCGCTAGCCTAGGACAGACCACGGTTTGATCCCCCGGTTCCCATATGGTCCCCCAAGCCAGGAGCGACTTCTGAGCGCATAGCCAGGAGTAACCCCTGAGCGTCACTGGGTGTGGCCCAAAAAAAAAACAAAAAAAAAGGAAATATATATCCTATGAAATGAGTGAATATGTTTTTAAGTACAAAATTTTTATAAAAAAACTAAAGATTGTCAATATAGGTCCTGGAACATGGCTTAAGTGATACAGAGATACATATCTTATGCAAGACACTAAGTTAGAGTCCAGAGACCTCATTGTTTTAAATCCCACTCATTTAATAACTGCCTGATGTAAATGCAGTGTGTCCACGCTCTGCATTTAATGTCACTATTACTATTAAATCATCAGACCAAAAACCACAGTACCACCCTGAATCACAAGATTAAACATTCATTGAATGCTTGAGACCTCTTGGTCTACTATTGTGAATGCCTTACCAGAAACCAATTTAGTATTAAAAACAGTCAAGCAGTATTACACTTAGCATATGTTCTGACAACAAAATATAATGGATAATGAATGATTTTAAACTCCTTAGTTCAGTCTCCTTTATGTCTGTTTCAATAGTATATTAGGTGAAACTAATAGAGAAGTTGTAGATATTTTACTAGCAGGATACTGCCCATTATACTATTAAGTATAGACAACAAGCATACTCTTCATAGAAGGCAAAACTAGGTAAGGAAATAGTATCAAAATGAGATATCAGTAAAAATTAATAGAACCATAAAAAGTGTAATTCAAAATTTACCAATAATGACATTTAGTATAAATAATTTAGAGCCACAATCAAGCAGTGATTATGATAGTATATAATCTGCCCAAAGACATGCTGTCCAAACAAAGACTCTGTGGCAGGGATCTCAAATTCAGTTTACTTGGGGGCCGCAGGAGGCAAAGTCAAGGTGAGTCAGGGCAGCATAAGGGATTTTTCAATTAACCTGGGGGCCGCAGGAGGCAAAGTCGGGGTGAGGCAGGGCCTAATAAGGGTCAAACAATATTCCTATTAATTGTAATATTTTTAGTCTGTCCTTGACTTCAGGTGATATAACACAGAGATGAAATCCCAATATAGCTGGACTAATGCAGAATCAGTATATAGTTACGAAGTCTGCATGGGCCGGAGTGGGGGTGCAAGTGGTAGGGCGTTTGCTTTCCATCCTCTAACCTGGAATTCTCCCCCTATGTCCCATATGGTCTCCCAAGCCAGGAGCAATTTCTAAGCGCAGAGAGGAGTAATCCCTGAACTTCACTGGGTGTGCATCCCCACTAAAAACAAAACAAAACAACAACAAAAAAAAGAAGACTGCAAAACATAGCTTAAAGTTGCTGAAAATAAAACTTTAAAGTTCACATTATAGGTGCCAGAGAAATAGTACTGCAAGTAGGACATTTACTTTACATAAGATATAATAGGATTTGAACACTGTGCCATTCCATATGATCCCCTGCCCACCGTGAGGAGAAATTCCTGAATACAGAGCCTAGAGCAAACCCCGAGCCTCTCTTATTATGACCCACATAATAAAAGTTCATATCATTAAATAAAAGTAACTCGGCATAGTGATAGATACTAAATAAGCTTAATGCATTGCTCAGCAATATGTTCATCTATTAAATCACACAGCTAATAAAATATGATATCTCAATTATATATAAAGAAAATAATATATTCAAAACCAATCACAACCAATTCAAAACCAATAAAATGTGATCAACACTGTTACTCATTACAGAACAAAAATTATATTCACATTGAATTTCTGCTGCAAATTCAAGTTGATAAATATCTGAAAAGATCAATATTAACAATCATTTTCTACAACTGGATACCCTATAAATGCTGGCAAGTATTTAACAGGATAAAATGGTGGAAGATCCCTGAAGTTAAGCAGACATCTATTATATGACCTAGTCATTCTACTACAAGATATCTAGGAAACACCACATTCTAAGACATTTTTGCATGAAATGTCCCTAGGATCATTTACAGCTTCTTGAAATGATTACAGTAACTCTATAAATTAAGAGTAAATTGAGGGGGCCGGGCGGTGGCGCTGGAGGTAAGGTGCTTGTTCTAACTTAGAACGGACCTCGGTTCGATCCCCCGGTTCCCCATATGGTCCCCCGTGGTGCCTGCCAGGAGCGACTTCTGACAGAATAGCCAGGAGTAACCCCTGAGCGTCACCGGGTGTGGCCCAAAAACCAAACCCCCCCCCAAAAAAGTAAATTGATAAACATTTTTTCATTATGCAATGAACTATTGTCCAAGAATAAACTTGCCAGGTACGACAATAATGGCCCAATTTTAAAGATTTCAGAAATAAATAAAAGATAAAAAATTTGTATATAATAATTCTATATTATATGACTCTAGAAATGTATTGTGATAGATTGATGATTGCATAAAGACCAGAATGTGTAATAGAAGCAAGAACATCCTTGGAGGACTGGAGCATAATTACAAAGTAGCATTAATATTTTGTTGTCAATGATGCACATGTTTATTATTTTAATTATATGTATTGAAGTCATTTTAATGTACAACACTTATAGGAAAATATATCCTAAGAAAATTTAAAAAAGTGATAACTGATTAATGTTTATAAATGCAAATATATATACATACATATATAGATGGATAATAAATTATTACTGTAATTTTTATTTTAAAATAATTACAATATAGAGAATAATAAAATAATTACTACAAAATTATCTTTTCTGCCTAAGAAAACTAATATTATCAATTATAATGCTAAATGGCTGACAATAATAGATCATTAAATATTATTATATACTAAGTATGAACTACTTTGTTTTACATAATGAGAAATCATCTTATAAAGCCTCCTCTTACCAACTTAGATAGTTCTTGGAATTTTAGCACTTGTTCAAGGATTGCATCATTGACTTCAGGGGAAATATTAATAATCAGGAGAACAATAAACTTTTAATTCACCTCTTTTTCTCCTTTCTATGACATAGAAAATATTGCTTCTATGATATTATATTCAAATGAAGATATTAAGAGGATTTTATCCTTATAGTCCACTGGCTTTGAGCAGGTTATGTGTTGAAATCAAATTGATGGATTATTTTTAATGCCTGTAAACTGTATTCTATTCCAAGAATCAGCATTTTTTAAATATCCTGAAATTTTAATGCCTAAAGACTAAAAAATACCAATTAACACTTTATCACTTCTTGTTTAAAATGTTTCTATCTTATTAAAATATTATTTAGAGACTTCCATAAAAGAATTTATTCCAGGGGCTGGCTCGATAGTTTAGCAGTAGGGTGTTTGCCTTGAACCAGCTGACCCAGGATGGACCAGGGTTTTATCCCTGACGTCCCATATGGTCCCCCAAGTCAGGAGCAATTTCTGAGCACATAGCCAGGAGAAATTCCTGAGCATCACCAGTTGTGACCAAAAATAATAATAATAATAATAATAATAATTTATTCCAGAAAGCAAAATAAAGGATTAAATATATATAAATGTCCAGACAAACTTATAAATAAGTTAAAATTTTAACATATTTATTAAACTTTTAATCATTTTCCTCATGCACACAAATATTTTATCTTCCTATTATTCTCTCTTAATTATCTATAAGTTGCCTTTGTAATATAAATAATTAGCAGTCTTAGCACATCAAATACTTCTTTTCCTGTTTCTTCTGATATATTTATTAAATTGATTAAAGTGTGCTTACTTTGAGTACCATAAACTAAGATTAAATCAAGAGGAGTCAATGCTGGAACCAGTAGCAGATGTTAACCATCCTACTCAATTGTTTGACAACATATGCAGACAGATAGTCTCCATGGCAATGAGACATGAAACCATACAAAATTTTGATATTGTTGATTTAAGTTAACACCTTGAATGACATAGTGAAGAAAAATAATAACACAAAAATAGGAAAAAATATGACTTAATAATAATAAAATGTATAGATAGATAATACAGGGAAGTATTCTTGTTTGCTTGTGTGTTTTTTGGGCCACACCCGTTTGATACTCAGGGGTTACTCCTGGTTAAGTGCTCAGAAATCGCCTCTGGCTGGGGGGGCAAGCATATGGGAAGCTGGGAAAATCGTACCAAGGTTCTTGCTTGGCTAGCGCTTGCAAGGCAGACACCTTACCTCTAGCGCCACCTCACCTGCCCCATAAGGAAGTATTCTTTATAAAATAATGAGAAAGCTATTTTTATCAGGAGTGATATCAAAGTTTTACTTTGTGAATAACAAAGAGATGGAGGATCAACATTACAATATCCAAATGAATCTCTAATTAGAGGATACTGGTTTAGATATCAACTTTGATTAGCACTACATGATAACCTAGAAATTATTCATTATCTTAGCAAGAAAAGAAATAATTGATCTAATTGGAAAGTAACAATCACCTGTAACTACTAATTTACACAAAATTATAAACTATTTCTTATCATTTCAACAAGCTTTGCTTTCACATAGAATACATCAGAATAAATGCTAATACAATGGAAGTTCAGGTATTTTGAAATGCCGATTCTTTTAAATCAGGAGAGTCAAAAAACATGTTAAGGGACCAGAGTGATAACATAGCAGGTAGAATGTTTGCCTTGCAAGACCCTAATCTGATCCCAGACATTCCATATGCCTAACTTAACCAACCTGCTATTAGTGAGCTCTGTGCTCAGAGCCAGGAAAAACCCCTGAATACTGCTGGGTGTGGTCCCCTAACAAAAAAAAAAGTTAAATATGAATCATGTTAAAAATGAATAGAAATGCCAAAATGAAAAGATTTGTGTTAAGATTTCTTATTGTGTTGCAGCATTAGAGGGTAAAGTAGAATAGTGTATGAGTTAATTTTTGTGTTACAGCCAATGTATACTGCATCCAGCTGTATTTTGGTATTTCTAATATGTTTCTGTATTGCTATTTTATCTAGGAAATCTGTTATACATAAGAATTTATGAAATATGCACTCCACACTTATTTGCATATTAACTGACTTATTGTATATGCGTGGGTTTGGCAAGAGGTATTAGATAATTTCGCAAGATGGCATTAGAGTACCTCTAAATTATATGTTAATATACATTTTGGAGCATTATCTATGAAAGGAACATATTTTGCTGTACCTGTGGGCCCTTTGTATTTGTCTGCAAATAAATCATTTTACACACTAGAGGTAAACGGCTATAAGAAAACTTTCGGTAATTTTATTTTAAAATGCTAAAATACATAATGAAAACAAATTCTATTGCCCATGAGTTCTGTGTTCTAATGTCTGACTTGAGCAGACTTGTGCAACTTAACAACCAGCTATTATGTAATTACAAAAGTGCCTGTAATAGCCGTATTAGGTGTTTTTAAATACATGTGCATAATTGTCTTGAATATTGGTACAACCTGGAATTATTTATGTAACTATTGGTATGTGATACTATATGCCCAAACTTAATTTCCTTTTCTGTATAACGAGTACCAACATCTACTTATTAGAGTGCATGACGATAACAAAATAAACTGAAGACTGTATGCAATGATGTGACTTATATGGATCCCACTGTGCTTGGCAATTTCTCAAAAATTATACTAGAGGAAAAAATAGTAGCTAAATTACTTACGTAATGTAAGTAGAAGGATGTGGGAAATCAGAGAAGCAGTATAGTGGCTAGAATGCTTGCCTTGCCCAGGCTTAATCTTCTGAACCACAGAATGTCCTCTGACTCCCACTGGGAGTGGTCCTTGAATACAAATCTAGGAGTAAACCCTGAGCACTATTACTTGAGAGAAAAAAGAAAGTAGGATGTTAATGTTAAAGTGGAAGTATCAAAACCAATTTAAATAAAAGAAGACTCTTCCAGAATAACAAGAAATAAGAGATATAGTATGCATTAGTTATAAATAATAACTATGAAAATGGAATAAAAATAAGTCAATTATATACAGCTGCTATTATAACTATAATTTGATTTTAATGCCACATTTGATTTTTATTTTATTATAATCTTGTATTACAATTTCAAGTATAATTATTGCATCATGTATATGTTATTGTTCCTTTTTCATGAGTTCAGTTTGAAGTTAGTGTTTTTCTTTTTTCACTTCTAATAGTCACTAAAAGGTAAAGAAAGTCATCTTACAATTAATCATTTTCCATTAAATATTTGCTCCACTATTTATTTTTATTTATGAACCCTACTCATAGGGTTCAGGGAATATACTCTAATAGTGGTGTTAGTAATGTCTCATGATGCTCATGGGATCTTGTGATAAAGGGGGTTTAATTGGGGTCCTTGATGCAGAGCTTATATACTAAAATGTTTCTAGAATTTTAGGTTCACTGAAAATTTTAAAGGATTGGCAATTTTCATATAAAACTGCTCTAGGTAAGCATAGCTAATCTAATTTTCAAGACTCCATCCCTTTGCTGGATTGGTACATATGTTGCTATTGATTATAATTCATTAAATCATTGTTAATATATATTATCAGATATAAAATTTAGGCCATTTTGCACTTAACTAGGTGAGCAGTGTATATTTTTCATTGCATCAATATTATTTTTTCTTGTAATTAAATTTAACATGAGGGGCCCGGGAGATAGCATGGAGGTAAGACGTTTGCCTTTCATGCAAAAGGTCTTCGGTTCGAATCCCGGTGCCCCATATGGTCCCCCGTGCCTGCCAGGAGCAATTTCTGAGCATGGAGCCAGGAGTATCCCCTGAGCACTGCCGGGTGTGACCCAAAAACCAAAAAAAAAAAAAAATTTAACATGAAAGCTATGATTTGGCAGTGACCATTTCCTAAACCTCACTTAGAATTCCATACATAAAAACAACTAATTAGATTAGCTGTACATGTGGGTCAATAGCAGAACACTTATTTTGAATATATGAAATATATATTCAATTCTTTGTACCACATTGTCCACCAAGCATTGGCAATTGCAGCCATAGAACACAAAATTGGGAGAAATTTCTGAACATTTATGAGGTGTAAACTGAAACTGTCTCCCCTAAAAAACAGTTTCTATATTCTCTATATTATTTACTAATATTATATATTGACATCACATATGAACACAGTATAAAACATTGATATACTAAAGCATAGATCTAGAATAAACATGTTACTATCAGACATTAACATGGTGATTTAATTAGATTTCTTTTTTTTTCTTTGTTTTTTTTTGGTTTTTGGGTCACACCCGGCAGTGCTCAGGGGTTACTCTTGGCTCCATGCTCAGAAATTGCTCCTGGCAGGCACAGGGGACCATATGGGGCACCGGGATTCGAACCGATGACCTTTTGCATGAAAGGCAAACGCCTTACCTCCATGCTATCTCCCGGGCCCGATTTAATTAGATTTCATCAAAGAATTAATTTATTTTTTATCAATGTCCTATATTTTATTTAATTCATTAGTTTAATCTATACTTTTAGCAGGTAGATTTGAAAGAATAATGGAAATACAGTCAAGTATATGCTTTTCTGTCTATATGACTTCCTTTTCCATAGTATTTAATTATATTTCTAAAAGTAGTCTATTTGTAGATAATGAATGTATCATTTATCACTTTATATTTTGCATGGATTAACTTTATCTTATTTAATTTCTGCTTTGTAACACAGTTGACTTCAAAAAAAGAGAAAGAATATAATTGGGAGTAAAGAAGCTCAGAAACACTTTAAGAGAAATAGTCCTCTCTGCGTGTAAGTAGAAGGGAAAGCTACAGATTACAAGAAAGAAATAGATTTGATCTGTCCTTACTAGCTCGGAAAAGTACCATTTAACAAGGAATCTAGACAACCAATAGAAGTGACTGCACCTCCTTGATAAAATCATGAGAATAAATATCTTAGTTCACTTTCAATTTTATTCTCAAAATAAAAATCATGAATTGAGTCAACGGAAATGACCATGGGGTTAGATTATGTCACAGAATTCTCAGGTAAGCAGCTGCCCGATAAATTGGATTTTGTGATAACCTAGACAAAGAATTCAGCAGAGCCCTTCTAAGCTTCTGATCTACAGAACTATGATACAAGAAGTGGATATTGGTTTAAGTTCCTAATGTGTGGTAATTTGCTACTGAGAAAAAAAAAAAGAGATTTGTTATCTTAAAAATGTTGGAGCACGGGCTAGAGAGATAGTATGGAAGTACTGTATTTGCCTTGCATGCTTAAGGATAGTGATTCGAATCCCTTCATCCTATATGGTTCCCCAAGTCTGCCAGAAGCAATTTCTGAGTGGATAGCCAGGAGTAACCACTGAGCATTGCCAGGTGTGACCCAAAAACAAAAATAAACAAAAAAAATGTTGGAGCCAACATGATTTATGATATGTCTAATTAAATATTTATAGAAAGTCGGCACTCAAAAGCTACATATGTTGAGTTTATCAATTTAAAAACTTAGTAATAGATAATACAAGGAGTTGAATTATATACCTTACATGTTGACCAACTCCAATTTCAGGTACACATGTTGTACAGCAGGAGCAATACTTGAGCACAAAGAATGCAGAAATAAACCCTGAGAACAGCTCTGTCTGCCCCAGAAAATAAAACAAAATACAACAAAAAACAACACCCCGCCCAAAATATCATAAATATTTAATTCTGCCCATCAGATTCTCACTTTTTTCAGTATCACCACCAAAGAAACGTGGAATCTTCGGAAGACAGGTAGATATTTTTGTTTGTTTTCCCACTAAATGTGTACTAATATCAGAATCAAAATGTAAAGTATTTCAAATTAAAAGTAAATTTCATTTGCTTTTGAAATCTGATAAAAATCATTTTTAACTAGCTATTTGAATGTATCAAATGCCTTACATGAAAATTGTGGCAATAATATGTACATCTTTGTATTTCTTTATCTTAATAGAATGTAGTATACTGATAGTTTAAAAATTCCTTTGTGCTAAAATGTAAGAGAAACATATGGTAGCATATATTCGACACAATAATAATTTCTAGCCAAATTATGAAATATGCAAAATACCAGTCTTTCCACAAATTCGCTGAAAACCATGGACCATTTTTATGAAAAATTATCATTATGTAAAGAAAAAATGCTGTTATAGATAAATGAATTGTATAAAATATCCCACATATACAGATTTAATGAAAAATAATCAATTATATTCTCATTTTTAATTTTTCTAAATTTCTAATTTCACCTGTCTTATGATCACTAGTTAATTCAGGCCCACTACTTCAGGTATCATTCTTGGTGGTGCTATTGAGATCATATGGAAACCCTGGGATGGAATATAGGTCAGCAGATCAGCCACATGTAAGACAAGTATCTAACCACTGTACTATCTACCCTTCTCCCATGGAGATAACTTATTCATAATCATAAATTCATACTCAGTTTGAAAATTAAGTACTGACTTTAAAAGATACTGAGAAGTGCCTGAGGAAGATTGTTTATTTTTACAACAATTACTGAGCCAATCATTAGCATTTGACATTTATTTGCAAATGCTTTCTAACTGAAATTTGGATATGTACAATTACTCTTTCTGTGCACAGCTGAATTTTTTATTTACATGTCCCTGAAGGTATTAATTGAGCTTCTCAAACAAAGCTGCCAGACAAAAGATGATCAGTTGATTATTTTGGTAAATACTTGTTTTCTATGTTGGAGACTGCCTGTCTATGATAGAAACACACAAAATCAGGTATACCTGATGCTTTTTGTTAGCAATTCTGCATGATTTCAAACAGATAAACGATTATTTTCCATTCTTGATTTTTGAAGTCAACACCTAATTGTGCTCAGGTACAATCCTGGTGGTTCTTTAATTACCATAATGCCAGGAATCAAACCAAGTTGGTTGTTTGCAAAACACCTTATTATCTGTATTATATCTCCAGCTATATATTTTGAAAACATTTAATATTAATTTTACATGATGTGTGAATGCTACTTCGCAACACACGATCTTCTACTGTCCTACTATCATGTTTTAGATAGAAAAAAATCAAACATTTATATTGATGGAAAGAAAATTAGAAATAATTGTTTTTAATGACCCACAATAGACTCCTTTCTAAACTTTCTTCTAAATTTTCTAATTTTATATATTATTTTCTTTGATGTCTGCAACTCTATGGCATGGTAAGCAAGTTGGAAGCAATGTTAATTTTAGTTTGCATAGACATGCATATGAATTTTATGCAATAAATACAGTTGACTATTGTCTTGTGGATATTTACTAGTTCTGCATCTACTTAGATTTATTTCATAATTCCTGAAATTGAATTCTTCTTTAAACACATGGTAACAGCTTATTGCTATATTATTTAATTAGGTCAATATTTTGGTTTTCCATTACATATAAAAATCCTATAAACTAGCAGTTTGGAGAAGAGGGAGATATAGGATGCAGGCTAGGAACATGGGTAGAGGGAGGAAAACAGGAAATGTCCCTGATTAATTGTTATTATGTACCTTAAATATTATTGTGAGGGACAGGAGCAAGCGGTAAGGCATTTGCCTTGTGCTCCATAAGCTAACCTAGGATGGGCCATGGTTCAATCTCCCATGTCACATATAGCCCACCAAGCCAGGAGCGATTTCTGAACCTATAGCCAAAAGTAACCCTTGAGCGTCACTGGTTGTGGCCCCAAAACTATAGCTACAGATATAAATATAGATATATAAATATAGATGTAGATATTACTGTGAAAGACTCATAATTAACTTTGTTCACAATAAAAATTTTTTAAAATCCTATAAGCCCAGGAAATAAAATTTTGTGGTTTCTTCTAGTAGTCTGTGTTTTATGCATTTTTTTAATTTTTTTGGTATTTTTTTTTTCTTTGGTGTTTGGGTCACACTCTGCAGCACTCATGTGTTACTCCTGACTTTAAGTTCAGAAATCCCTTTGGCAGGCTCGGGGGACCATATGGGATGCAGGGATTTGAACCACTGACCTTCTGCATGCAAGGCAAACACCTTACCTCGTGCTATCTCTCTGGCCCCTATTGTTTTATTTAGTTTAATGCTCTGTTTAGATAATTAGGACAAGATGTGTTAACCAAGTCAGCCAGTGAAGGTCAAATTCCATACTCGTGGTGCATTTGGGACCTACAATATTCCCCCCAACTCAAAACCCAGAAAAGAACAGATCTAAGACTGACAACCAGAAGCATTTTATTCATTCTAACATTACTTATATGGGGCATATATTGATACATTCAGGGTAACAGAGCCAGGCATATAAACTATATAGAAGGTAAACCAGGGGAAGGTGAGGTGCCAATTAAACATAAATATTAACATTGAGGCTAGGGGTGTCTAGGAAGTGCCAGGAAGAATGATGATAATAATGGCTGCAAATCAATAAGCATCATTAACCTGAGCTGTCTGGAAAGGAGAAGGTACAATCTGGCATCAAGGTGAGACGACCACTAGTCATGGGGAGATTCAACCTTTTTGTTGTCCTTTTCCATCTCTGGAGCTGTGTCTCTGAAGTTTTTGGCTTAAGGAGAGTTCCTGGAGCAATTGTTCTATAGGTGTTTCTTAGAACAATTGCTTTATGGGATTCCATCTTGCAGACAGTGCAGGAGCAGCATAAAAGGGGTTCCAAGAACAGTTTCAGGGTGTGTTCTTATTTAAAACAAATATTTTTTCTAAAGTATATAGTACATTAGCAAAACTATCTTTCTTGTACTGAAATGAAATAAAATTAATTTTCACCCTTTCTGGTATACCTTGTTTTCTGTCTTACAATAAAATGAAAATTTTTCTCTTCAATACAGGTAGGGTATCCTTCAATTTTTTATTATCTGAGGATGCAACGCTTATTTTTAAAAGAGTTCACCTGATCAGATCAGATCTATAGTGAATTATAAACTTTAGAATGATTATTTAAAAAGAAGTACATTTTCTATAAAGATAAAATAGAGATTATAGGAATAATAATTGAGAACGATAACTGAAAATTCTCTGTTAAACACAATGAAAAAGACATTTCACTTAACTTACACATTATGGTGAAAGTTCAGAAATCTACATATCCAATAATATGAAATGCAATCAATTAAAGTTGAGCCAGTTTTACAGACTGATAAGTAGACCTAGAGAACTTAACTTTACATACAATGTAAATGAGATAATCATGGAATAATACCTTTGAAGAATCTAAAGGAATTTTCTGCTAAAATTGTCCATAAAGATAATTATTCCTTAAAATGGAAAGTGAAGTAAAAATAATTTTAAAAAATGTAAAGAAATCTGTCATAAGAAATGGTTGTTAGTTGAAATTTTAAAGATAATCTTTCAAGCATAAGAAAATCTGTAACAGTATGAATTCATTGATAGATTATTGAGGTAATCGAAACCATTGGGTAACATGATCTAGTATTTCATGTAAATTAGATAAATCAACCTGAGATCAACACATATTCATAGGAATATAAGCAGAGACAGTTTTAGGTAAATAAAAGTTACTAAATATTTTTAGAATTTAATATTCTTCTTAAAGCAGTATAAATAAGAATGTCCCAGGTAGACATGTTGTATAGATTTTTTATCAAAGAGGGAAAAGAGGAATGAGTAAAAAGATATTTAAAAATATCAGTGAATAAAACATGTAAAAATTTACAAAACAGCAAGTTAGTACTAAGAAAGAGGAAATTAAGTTAAATAGAGCCAAATTTCTACTTAAAATAAATTGTGTAAGACTGTTGAGCTGGGGCCAGTGAGGTGGCGCTAGAGGTAAGGTGTCTGCCTTGCAAGCGCTAGCCAAGGAAGGACTGCGTTCAATCCCCCTGCATCCCATATGGTTCCTTCAAGCCAGGGGCAATTTCTGAGTGCTTAGCCAGGAGTAACCCCTGAGCATCAAACGGGTGTGGCCAAAAAAAAAAAAAAAAACAAGATTGTTGAGCTAGCTCAAATATTATTCCTATCATGTGAGGATAGAGCATATTCCTATCATGTGAGGATATTACCTTACTTTCCTAGATGTGACCCTGGTAGCTTTAACTACCAAGGGATCCAAACTTCATAATGGCCACTATTGAAATAAGATAAAATAAATTAAAATAAAACAGAAATCTGAGTAGAAACTGAAAATAAAGAAATTATTCATGACACTTATTTATGAGGTGGCCAAAGCAGCAGATCTGGTGTTTGCCTTGCTCATGGCTGATCCAGGTTTTATCCCTAGCATCCAATATGGTCCCCCTCAGCACCATCAGGTGTAATTCCCGAGTCAGAGCTAGTAGTACACCTAACCACTGCTGATTGTGGCCCAAATACAAAACCAAATATTTGATTAAGGGTATTGAAGAGAAAAAAATCTCTCTCTCTTTTATTTTTTTTTAATTTTTGGGCCACTCCCTGTGATGCTCAGGGGTTACTCCTGGCTCTGTGCTCAGAAATTGTTCCTGGATTGGGGGACTATATGAGACACTGGGGGATCGAACCGTGGTTCGTCCTAGGCTAGTGCTAGCAAGGCAGACACCTTACATATAGTGCCACCATGCAGGCCCCCAAAGATCTCTTTAATTATATATAAGTGCCTTGCCTTTTTTTTTATTAATTTTTTTATTTTTAATTATGAGAAGAAAGATGCAAAGAAAGAGGACAAGGTAAAGTTACAGTGGAAGGACAATCACCCATAAACAGAATTCACAGAAGTCCCCTTGCTGATATCTTAACTTTGAACTTTCAGCTAAAGGACATTAAGAAAAATAAAACAGGGGGCCGGGCGTTGGCGCTGGAGATAAGGTGCCTGTGCTAACCTAGGATGGACCTCGGTTCGATCCCCCGGTTCCCCATATGGTCCCCCGTGCCTGCCAGGAGCGACTTCTGAGCAGATAGCCAGGAGTAACCCCTGAGCGTCACCGGGTGTGGCCCAAAAACCAAAAAAAATAAAATAAAATAAAATAAAACAGAACCCATGTACAATTACTTTTTCCCTCAAGCCCCCAGATTGTAATACGTAGTATTTCTTTTTTTTAATATTTTTTATTGTAATCTTGAGAACAAAGATGCAAAGAAAGAGGACAAGGTAGGGTTACAGTGGAAGGACAGTCACTCATAACATAATTCTCAGAAGAAATCCCCTTGCTGATATGTTAACTTTGAATTTTCGGCCAATGAACATTGAGATAAATAATACAGAATCCATGTACAATTACTAGAAAAAACAATTACAATTGTTTTTCAAGACCCCAAATTATAATATTATAATTATAATATTATATAATTATATACATTATAATGCTTCTTAATATCACACAAGGCTATCTAAAGTCATAAAACTTATGGAACTCTTTAAACATTAGAGGCATACTATTTTTTAACATTTCCATGTACATGCATATTAGTTTAGGTTAACCTCAAAAAATTAAGTGGGTTGTTTGTAAGGATTAAAGTCAAAGGAGCACAGTAAAAAACGGTATTAGAGTGGCAATTGTTGTTTGTATAGGCCCACCAAAATATGAGGGGCATGGAAAGAAATAACCTTGACCTAAATACATAGAGACCCTATCCCTGAAGTTTCCTGGTATAAGACCAACTCTAGGCTCCAGGCAAGCTAGATAGTCCAATCCAATACATTGTAGTGCCAACACACTTTTATTTTTTCAACAGTCTGTGTTGTTGGTATCACGTTTCTGTATCAAGGATCCTTGAATCTGCATATGCTGCATTGAAGTCAGGATGTGGAACATTCACCTGTCTCACCTCGTAATTAAAGGGCAATGCACAAAGCCCTATCCTGTAAGCAGGTCCTTGTTGTTGTTAGTCTTCTCAGTGTTAAGGGAGGACTCTTCTGAGCAGTTCGATGTCTGAGCAGTGGCATGGTCTTCGTGATAGAGGATTGCTTCCTGGTGATGCCATAGAGAACTTGGATGTTTCGTAGATGGCTTCCATGGTTCAGAGGTGAATGGATAATGCCCTTTCTTCTGAGGCCTGTGCCAGGTCATTATGTCAGTGTTCAGGGTATAAGGTCCCTTTACACTACAAGATTTGTGTGTTTCAATCTCTATTAAATAAGAGTTTATTTGTATGTATAGTATTTTCCCATTTTAATGTGCCTATGCAAAAAAGGAACAATGCCACATGGTGATATTGGCGAATATGGGGAGTAAATGAACAAGTCCAACAGACTCAATGACATGGTCAAATCAAAAGCATTAACTGGGGGACTCTATCACCAGAATTCCTTATAGAACAACTCATAAAGAGAAGGAAAAAAGTGGTTAGAACCATCTCTGTCGAGAGAATATTTAGTAAGATTTACAGATGTCAAAGAAAAAACACATAGAATATTTGAAAGAAATACGTGTCCATAGTATGTCTTTTGAAATAGTTCGGGGTTGTTAAACATAGTGAATAGTATTGGTCTGTGATTAGGATTTCGAAGGAGTGAAGTTAAAAAGAGTTATGTGGGTCAGTGGCGTTTGAGAGGATAAGAGTAAAGGAATAAAAAATAAGCTTTATAGGGGAGTGGAAAACGGCAGAATATTAATAGACATTCTGGATGCACAAACAAAAATATAAGGATAGGGAATATTCTTAATATATGAGGTACGTGCGGGGGCGTTAGCCCCCGCGGGGTTTCCACACAAAAGGCCTAGAGCCGGGGGCCGAAGAGGGGGCAGCTAGGAGCCCATCAAGGCCCCCAGCACACCCAAGTTAGAGAGCAGGCTTAGCACATGGGGCTTCCCAAAACCCCAAGTTGGAAAGGACCAGCCTGCAGTTTAAGAGGATATATAGAGAGCAGGAAGCCAGGATCCACCCACCCACACCCTGCGCCCTGCCCACTCAAGAGCTACGCGAAGGGCGGGGGAAACTTGGGACCCCATCTAGGAGGGGACACCCCCCCTGACACCCACCTGGTCTGGCCGCCTGGGCTGCCACACCAGAAGGCCTGGAGGCCGGGGGCCGAAGAGGGGCAGCTAGGAGCCCATCAAGGCCCCCAGCACACCCAAGTTAGAGAGCAGGCTTCACACATGGGGCTTCCCAAAACCCCAAGCTGGAAAGGACCAGCCTGCAGTTTAAGAGAGGATATATAGAGAGCAGGAAGCCAGGATCCAC